>SMDT01000632.1:0-151760 GCA_005392925.1 Aquilaria sinensis | reverse complement strand
ACAACGGCATATATCATTGATGATCATAAAGGTTTAGTCGAATCACCAACAATCTTGTCACTTGGGTAGCAATGATGTGTTGCTAGACATCGCTCATTGCTTATGATCATAAATCTGATTGATGATCATTGCCAACGTGGTAAGAGCCTACTGGGTTGCACACATAGAGCTATTTGGATCATTAGAGTGCATGGGCTAATTATTTGGCTTATGGTTTCACAATAATTTCATGTTAATAATGGGCCCAAGAGTTGAGCCACTATTAAGCCCAAAATTGAAGCCTAATTGGATTAGGGCTTTGAAACCCATTAGGCCTGGAAGTTGAGTCTCACTATAAATACAACTTTTAGTAAGAAATTCGCAGCTTCTTGCCCTAGCCTCCCAAAAGGACAGCTGCACTCTTCTCTTGCAATTCCTTGAAGGACGCAAGCTAGCACTACGAGCACAAGAGAAACGCATCTGTCGGGACGTGCTAGAAGCGTGGTGATCCCGAGAGGCTCGTGTGGATACCATAAAGAGCTTGAACACGTCAACTGTTTAGGTTTTGTGATTCGACTCTATAGTTGGGAGAGAGATCTCAACTGAAAATTACATATGAAAATTTTTGAACACCCTGTTTACTCCGTTTCACTTGGATCCTGGAGGGTTTCAGTTAAATTCCGCTGCGCTTGTTTGGCTCCTGAAACCCAACATCCCAAACATATCAAACATGCATGGATAGCCTTTAAACTTCACATGCATGTTGTACACATTGCAGAGACCATAAATAACCATCACAAGCCTTCCTATGATGCATTATAACATCATTCTAATCAAGGCGAACACACTAGTCCACAATGATCAAACCAGACCATTAACTAATGCTATTGCCAAAACTACTTAATTTCAACAAGCAAACTCTATCCAATAGCATTAATCAAGCTTGAAAATATAACTCCCTTACCTTAGTTTTAGTCAACAAGAAAGAATCAATCCACTCTTCCACCAAAAGCCAAGTTCCTTAAAGTCTACTTAAGTTCCAAGCAAACAAAGGCATAAAATAGCAAATTACTAACTTTTAACCAAAACCCAAGCTTCCAAAAATCTAATAAACAAGAATTCACCAAGAACTTAACTGTTACCTTACATAAAAAATAGTGAATAGTCGAAAACACGATTCCAAGCCCCAAAAACTTGAAATCATGCTTGAAACTAGCCTTCCATGGCTTGTATATCCTTGGTGGCTTCAATTTCCATGAAAATCTCTTGGTTTTGAGCTTGAATTGATTGAGACTTGGTAGAGAGAAAGATGATCTCGGGTTTTGGAAGCAAATGGTAGCCATCCCTCTCCTTTACCAACTTATAAACTCTTCTAAGCCCCAAGACACCAAACTATTCAAAAAGTTACAAATATGTGCCCTTATTTTGGTAACTTTAATCAAACTTGGTCAAACCTTATTTATTTCAACTAAACTTGAGTTAAAAGTAGAAGTTAGGATTTAAAAATTCATTCTTAACTCTCAGGACTCAGCTCGACTCTTCAGGTTGTGAAATTACCATTTTGCCATCAAACCTCATTTGGTGCCTTAAATTTCTCAAAACTTTGTAAACTTTTCCCAACATACCTATTCTTGCTATGGGAACTTAAAATAAGGTTCCAATTTGATTTTCACTAGCTGAGCCATAATAGCCATATTGCTATATTAATATAGTTTTTTAGAGGAAGTTTCAGGTGCAGTGGCTGGACACATGAATCTAGTATGATTGCATAATGTGTGGTAGCCAAGATTAAGACTTGTGCTAGTGTTTTCCTTCCTTTCTGCTATACTTTGCATAAAATATGAATATGTGTGTAATGGTTGGACCAGTATGTGTTACCCACTCCGGGGTAGTCTAGTTATGGTGCCAAAACCGTGCATTTAAACTCCCAGGTTTGGTGTGTCCTGTAGGTTATCAGAACAACACCTCCAATGTACATACTCAAGTGACCCTCTTGAGCACTATGTAAATACATCCATATTGGTCTAACCATAGCACACATATTTACATTTATGAACACTATGGAAGCTAAGAAGGAAAACACTAGCACAAGTCTTAGTTTTGGCTTCCACACATTAGGCAATCTTGTTAAGTTCTAGTGACCAGCTACTGCACCTGTAACTTCCACAAATAAACTGTGTCATTCTAGCCACATACCCCCAAATTTTCCTTGCTCCATTATCAATTAAAGACTTAGAGAAAACCAAATAATTTTGTTTTACATCAATAGCCTACCTATGGACCAAGTTATGGATTTTTTAAGTTGGTTACAAAATTCTGACCAAATGAACAGTAACTCAGCCAACTTTGTAACATCATATCGTAGGCTACAGGGCTCTAAATCCAGAAATTCTAAATCCCAGTTAACCCCCTAGATGTCCTCTAGGTGTGTTAGAAATTGCATACCAATATTCATTCTACAAAGGGAGATATTAAACTTTAGGTCCAGAGTCAAAATTCTGGCAACTTTTGGACCATTTAGCCCATACAATTTTTCCAAACCATGCAAACACTTCATTCACAAGGGGAAAGCCATCCATGGCTATCCCATATATGTCCATTACACATAGGAATTACATTCCCTTTATTTTAATAACTTTATGTGGCCAAAACAGAATTTAAAAGTAAGCAGCCCATCATTCGCACTTAGGCAGTTTTGCACCACATCACTTACATAGCAAAAACATTACTCAAATGTTCACATACTTGTCTCATTTTACATACACTACATGTACATGCATACATGCACTAAAAAATGGTCTTAACTTAGCTAAATACGCACCCTAAGTTACAGGAATACCTAAAATGCAATGGACTCCAGAAACAGGATGCTGGACAGCTGCTGCACAACACAGTAAGTACCACCATTAAAAATAAAAAATGTGCTCCTAAAATCACCAAGCTTTCCAGATCATAACTAGAAAAATGGAAGTTCATGCACCTGAAATCTCAAATTAAAACTCAAACTACAAAGGTTAGTTTGAAGGTGATCTTTCAGGTGGACCTGAAATGACTGAATTGAGGGGAGTAAGGTTCATTGAGAAACTTAGTAAAGGTAGCACTTGGATTCAATAGGCAATGTAACCATCATTAAAACCTGCATCCAAATACACTAAAACACAAAAACCACAATGCATCTATACAAGATATAGCAACCAAATGCAGCAGCCATTCACAACAAACAAACACATGAAATGTGGCAGCAACATATACCATAGGTTAGTCCATAGAACATGTAATAAACATAATCAAATCACTATGGCAGTCCTCCTCAAGCTAATGCTTGGTCTTAGGAGGATTTTAACAGTAGTTAGTACTAACATTGGGCTCTAGAAACCCTCATTTTTCTGCCATCTTTGTGCACTTGACAATAGGTCACAAAACCTTCAATAAGTGCACTCCCCTCACTATGCTTGGTTCATCAAGCTCATGGCTCTCTTCCAAGCTTAGCCCTAGCTCCATGGATGTTTGAAAATAGCAGAAAACAGTCCATGAGAGCAAGAGAACCCTTACCAAAGTGGGTACGCTAAAAATCAAGCTTGATCCTTGAACTATCCAAGCAATAGCTCTAGTTTGCTTCCAATTGCTTCCTTTTGCCTTCAATTTCAATCAATTGCAAGTTTGAAGGTGTGGTGGCTATGGAGGAAGTATCTAAGGCTGTGTTCTTGGGCTGGTGGAGGATGAAAATGAGAGAGGGATAAGTGATTTGTCCACTTAAATGGCCTCAAATGAGCTTAAGGGCACAAAACACACTTAATCAAGTTAACCTCGCTTTATGTCATTTTCCTTCTCACTAATTATGGTTTCTTTGTCTTAAACTCATTGGTACACATGTGCCCAATATTTTTGACTAATTATCAAGTCAAAAGCTTGAACACTTTAAGGTTTACACTAGGACATTTAGGTCCTTGTTGCCATTAGTGTTTCCTATGTCCAAACTTGTCTTCCATGAGCAATTTGGTCCTCCAATAGCACTTTCATACCATTCATATCCTTCCCATAACTCTCCAAGTCTCTTTTGTGAAAGTTTTACAATTGAGTACACGAATTTCCAAAATCTTACAAAAAAGTCCATAGGTTGCTTGACAAACAAGCAATCCTTTAGGCTTTTCTTGGGGGCCAAGGTACCAACTTGGAACACTTTTAAGGAGGTGTTGATCATGCCTTTTACCCCCTACACTACAATCACTATGGTGAGAATTACACAATATAATGGGTTTTATCCATTATGACACACTTGTAATTGTCCCATTTTTGTGAGGTGGTAACAATGTGCATGTATTTACATAATGCCCAAGAGGGCCACTTGGGTATGCACACTAAGGGTATTGTTTTGATGGCCTACAGGACATACCAAACTTGGTGGTTTAAATGCACAATTTTGGAACCATAATTGGGCTACCCTGAAATGGGTAACAATTTGTGTCATGGTTTTGGAATACTTTCCAGGAAGTATTGGGAAGTAAGGTTCTCCTCATAACTGCATTCAATCCTCAGACTGATGGATAGTTGGGGAGAATGATTCAGGCTTTGGATGATATATTATGCATGTGTGCTATTGACCATAAAGGTGATTGGGATCAGCACTTACCACTCATCGAGTTTGCTTACAATAACAATCATGAAACTATTATAGGTATGGCACCACACGAAGCATTGAATGGTAGGTGATGCATGACACCCCATTGTTGGGCAGTCCATTCAAATAGGGTAGTTGTCGGTCCTAAGATTATAGCTAACACCATAGCTAAGATGAATTTAATCTATAAATGGATGAAAGCAGCCAACGACTGACAAACTATGTTTGCAAATTTGAGGAGACAAAAGTTGAGTTTTGAAGGTTAGGGACAAGGTACTTCTCAACGTGTCTTCTATGAAAGGAGTTACTCTGTTTGGGCAAAGGGTAGGTTAGCCCCTAAGTACATCAGACCCTATCAAGTTATGGAGCAAATAGGGAAGGTTACATATTGGTTGGCGTTAGTACCCAACTTGTCCCAAGTGCATAACATGTTTCCTGTTTGTCTTCTAAGGAAATTCACAATGGACCCAGGTAAAGTAGTCAACCCTTCAATGGTACTCTTCTAGGAAGACTTTACCTACAAAGAGAAGCCAATTCAAATTCTTGGTAGATAAGTCAAAAACTTTGAACCAAGTAGATTCCAATGGGTAAGATCCTTTGGTTGAACCATAGTGAAGAGGAAGCTACTTGGGAGATGGCGCAGGATATGCTAAAAAGATATCCAAGTGCTTTTTCTCCGTTATAGTGGAATTTGGGGGACCAAATTTTAGAAGAAGGGGAGAATGTTATGCTTTTCCTAGCTGGAAGTTTGCTAGAGGAAGGTAAAGTATTTGAAACTTAGTTTGGAACCTTATTTCAAGTTCACATAGCAAGAATAGGTAAGTTTAGCAAAGTTCACTAAGTTCCAAGGAGGTTAAGGAATTAAATGAAGTTCGGGGGTAATGCTCTAGCACATTTTCGATGTAGGACATGTTGGACCTTTGGTGGAACTTCACCTGAATGGCATCTACAACACTTGGAGAATAAGGGTTAGGAGATCCCTAAAGTGTTTTTCCAGGGGATGGATCACCGATGACCAAGTCAATATGTGAAGGAGAAGTTGCTAAGAGCAAAGAACGAAGGGAGAGTATTGTTCTTGTGTGTATTACCTAGGTGCCTCCTTGAGTATTTATAGGAGGCCTAGAGGAAAAGGTCGTTATGCCCAGTCTGAGCAGGTCAGGACAAGTGGTTGCCCATATTTTGCCCATACTTTCAGAGAAAGGTGTCTCCAACTGGCCATAGGCGGTTATGCTGGGTGGGTAGGGGCATGTGCAAGGTTCCTGTCAGAGATTCCTCAACTGTATTTTTCATTTTTCCATATCACCCTTTGGCAACTAGAGACCCCTTCAGATGTAGGATTTCACCCAAAGTTGACTAAACAAGCCTACCGATTGCATAGACCATGTTCGGATAGTATCTTGTTTACCAAAGGTGGTAGGTTTTCGAGGGTGGTGTAGAGCCTTTTCCCAAAGTTGGTCATATTCTCCTTAAAGGTGGTGTCAAGTACATGTATCTGAAGGTCCTGAGGGTGATAGGCCATCAATTATTAGTGGGTAAAATGGTAATTTTACATTTCAAAAAGTTGGGCTATGTCCTGAGTGTTAAAAATGGGTTTTGAAGGCCTAACTTTTACTTTTAACCCAAGTTTAGCTCAAATAAATAAGAGTTGAGCAAGTTTGACATGTCATTAAGGAAAGAATTGGACTTATTTGTAACTATGCATAAACTTTGGTGGCTTGGTTTTAAAAAAGAGGTATAAATGTTGGTAAAAGCGAGGATGGCTGCCATTTTCACTCAAAACCCAAGCTCATCCTTCATGAATTGATGCCCAAAACCAAGATTTTTTGATGAAATTGAAGCTGCCAAGGATGTATATGCATTAGGAAGCTTGTTCCAATAGGAATTTCATGTTTTTTGAGCTTAGAACCATGTTTCCAACCATCCCCTATTTTGATGCAAGGTAACTTGTGATTTCATGGCGAATTCATGTTTATTAGTTGATTGGGAGCTTGGGTTTTGGTTAGAAGTTAGTAATTTTGTGTTTTGTGCCTTTAGTTGTGACACGACCCCTTATGAGCCTGCCCAGGAAGCCTATGGGAACTTGTCCCACACTAGTCACAATTGACTAATTGATTACAAGTGCACTAGTTAAAACCTTTTTGCTTCTAGTTATTTAAGCCTACTACGCAATCATGCATGAGTTTATGCTTTGACTTAATGAATAAAATAAAGAAATGGTGCATGAAATATTGCTATGGCACATTTTGATAGAAACAAATATCAAAATTGTCAAACCATTCAAAGCAATTATGTGGAATTAACAACACATGATCAATTGTGTGCAAGCATCCAAACAAGAGTAGACTATGCTCGTACCCAAGAGCGACTATAGAGTAAACTACCAAAACATGGCCATTGGATAGAAACTAGTGTATGAGAACTATACACTAAATGACTATACTAAAATCCAGAACTAGGCTTCCACCTTAAGGCAAACTCCCAGTGGCAAGCTTCACAAGCCCTCCCTTATGCTTCACTAGCCTCTGTAGGCTAAAAAGATGATTTTTGTTAGCACAATATCTTAGCCAACAAGCAACCCATGAACTAGAATCATAAAGATTGAAACAAACCAAATACCTGCTCACAAGCCTAGCTTAAAAGCCTTTAACGATTGCTGGCTCAATGAAGCCCAAAACTACATAACAAAAAGTAAGGGAGTGAGAATCAAAGATTCTCAATAAGGGGTCTTCAACCTGCAAGAGAAATCTTGAGGAATCAACATATACAAGGTATGAAACCTATTGCAGGTGCTTGCAGCGTAAGGGTGTAATATATACACATATAGGTAGGTCCATTAGGACCCCTCCTCATCCTAGTCCTCCTTATCAAGCGTCACTCTGTGCCTAGTGAGTTCTTGCCACTAACTCTCTCCTAGTAAGTCTTAGCTTACTGACTGACGCAACAATGTAGCCTTCCGTTGGTTGTTGTCCAGATGAACATGGTTGATGCTCTTTTCTTGCGCTATAAGAAATCCACTAGGTGTGTGCTAGGCCTTCACATCATGCCTCAAGTCCTTAGACTTGACTAGGTCACTTGGGTACTAAGCCTCTACCCATTTAACCTACCAAGGTGCACTAGGCTTTCACTTGTGCCTCAAGGCATAGGTTGGCTAGGCAACAAGTGCACTAAGCTTTCATCCATGGTGCTCCCTTATCCACAATTACTTGGTTCACACCAGTGGAGTTGCAATGATCATGGATGGACTCCTTTACTAGGCTCTTTGGAACCCACCTAGGTGCACTAAGGTTCCTGCATCTGAGCCTTAAATACAAAGGCCCAACTATGCTTTCGATGGCACTAAACCTTACATCCAACTAATGGTGCTCAATTATGGGCAACCATGCATTTACTTTGAAGTAAAATACCTTCAAACATGGGCCATTCTAGGTGTCATGCACCCATGGAGGTTATATTACTTGCTGTTAGCTTCATGTGGAATCTGGAATCACCTTAATTGGACACACAAGTGAAAAGTTATGAAGAAAACAATATCAGAAGTCAAAGTTGTCTTGGTGACACGTCACCACAGTTGTTGACGTACTGCCTATTTTTGAGGTATTGGCAGCACATTATGGGAACTGGCATGGATTGGCAATGCGTTACCAATCCTATGAAACACCCATAAAATTTTCAATTTTGCTGCTATGAACTTTGGACACTTTCCAAACTTATCAAACATGCATGGATAGCCTTCAAACTTCACATACATGTAGTACACGTTGTAGACACCACGACGAACCATCACAAGCCTTGCTTTGATGCATTATAACATCATTCCAATCAAGCCAAACACACTAGTCCACCATGATCAAACCAAACCACTAGCTAATGCTATTGCCAACACTACTTGATTTCATTAAGCAAACTTTATCCAATAGCATCAATCAAGCTTGAAAACATAACTCCCTTGCCTTAGTTTGAACCCACAAGCAAGAATCAATCCACTCTTCCACCAAAAACCAAATTCCTCAAAGTCTACCTATGTTTCAAGCAAACAAAGGCATAAAACACCAAATTACTAACTTCTAACCAAAACCCAAGCTTTCAAACATCTAATAAACAAGAACTCACCAAGAACAGAAGTGTTACCCCGCATCAAAAATAGGGGATGGCTGGAAGCAAGGTTCCAAGTTTCAAAAACTTGAAATTCTACTTGGGACAAGCTCCCTTTGGTATAACCACCCTTGCTGGCTTCCGTTTTCATGAAAATTTCTTGGTTTTGAGCTTGAATTGATGGAGAATTGGTAGAGAGATGGATGAGCTCGGGCATAGGAAGCAAATGGCATCCATCCTTCACCTTTACCAACTTATATACTCTTTTAAACCCCAAGCCTCCGAACTATTTAAAAAGTTACAAATAAGTCCCTTCCTTTAGGTAACTTCAATCAAACTTCGTCAAATCTTGTTTATTTGAACTAAACTTGAGTTAAAAGAAGAACTTAGGATTTTAAACACTCATTTTTAACTCTCGAGACTCATTCCGACTCTTCAAGATGCAAAATTACAATTTTGGCCCTGAACCTCATATGGTGCCTTAGGTTTCTCGGAACTTTGTAAACTTTGCCCAATGTACCTTTTCTTGCTATGTGAACTTAAAATAGGGTTCCAAAATTGCTTTCCACTAGGAGAGCCATAACAAGTTGCTTGGAACTAGGAAGAACTTTTTGGAACTTTGGTTCTTGAGGAATGGTTGATTGATTCTTGCTTGTGAGTTGAAGTAAAGGGCAGGGAGTTATGTTTTCAAGCTTCATTAATGCTATTAGAGTATGTTTGCTTGATGAAATCAATTATTTTTGGCAATAGCATTAGTTAGCGGGCAAAGTTGATCATGGTAGATTATTAGTTTTGTGGAGATTGGAATGATGTTATATGTCATCATACATAGGCTTGTGATAGTTGGTTGTGGCCTTTGCAACATGTTTTACACATATATGAAGTTTGAAGGTCATCCAAGCATGTTTGGTATGCTTGGTACGTCTTGAAAGGTTATAGCAGCAAAACTAGAAAATTTTGGGCATCGTAGGTATTGGTGACACATTGCCAATACCTGCGACGCATCACTAGTGCTATGAAAAGCTTCTAGGAAATTATGTTTGTTGACAATGCGCAACCAACCAGTGAAGATGCATTGCCAAATTGCACAGAATTTTCAGGAGGTTGATAACTACAGTGACGTGTTGCGACAGTTCTAATAGCTGAAATTTTCCAATTTTGCTAGGAGATTAGAGGGGAGGGCTATGGGAATTCTCAGGTTACCTAAGGGTCTAAGTATTCTAGCGGTACTTCAAGGCTTTAAAAAATCCTCTAAGACCTAGGAGTTTTCTTGGGTTTTTGTGCTTATTGTTGGGTTTCGGGAGCCAAACAGTGCAGCAGAATTTAACCAAAACCCTTTAGGATCCAAGTGAAATGGGGTAAACCGGGTGTTCAAAAATTTTCATACCTAATTTTCGGTTGAGATCTCTCACTCAACTGTAAAGTCGAATCACAAAACCTGAACAGTTAACGTGTTCAAGCTCTCTATGGTATCCACACGAGCCTCTCAGGATCACCATGCTTCCACCACGTCCCGATAGATGCGTTTCTTTTGTGTTCGCAGTGCTAGCTTACGTCCACCAAGAAACTACAAGAGAAGAGTGCGGCTGTCCTTTTTGGGAGGCTAGGGCAAGGAGACTTACGAATTTCTCCCTAAAAGTTGTATTTATAATGAGACTCAACTTCCAAGCCTAATGGGTTTCAAATCCCTAATCCAATGAGGCTTTAATTTTGGGCTCAATAATGGCTCAACTCTTGGGCCCATTATTAATACGAAATTATTGTGAAACCATAACCCAAATAATTAGCCCATGCACTCTAATGATCCAAATAGATCTATGTGTGCGACCCAATAGGCTCTTACCACGTTGACAATGATTATAAATCACATTTATGATCATAAGCAATGAGCGGTCTCTAGCAACACATCATTGCTACCCAAGTGACAAGATTGTCGATGACTCGACTAAACCTTTATGATCATCACCGATATATGCTATCGTCCCTTTGTCCAAGATATCAAGACTAAGCACGAGACATGGAATGTGTCACTCTCATATAGCCCAATCGTTGGTTTCTTGATTACCAAGTAGTCTAACTTAAACTGATGACATTGATATCGTCTATCAACTCATCCGAGCATGGCCATGCATTTTCTAAGTCTCACTCTATCAAGGGGCCCGAAGATATCAGTCCCGTTACATAGAAGGGACAAATCCCGTCTTGATCATACAAATCCCTTCGCATGATATGTGACATACCCAATGACCTCCTTCAAGTTCACTCAGTTACGAGCAACAAAGGAAAATATCAAAGTATGTGACTCACATGTAGGGGACCTTGATGATCTTAGGTCAAAGGACTACATATACCATGATCACTATGAGAATCACTTATGACACTTATATAATGATCCATGTAGTGTTTTCATGGTGGGTCTGTCCAATACACTAGTTCTCCAACTTGTACCCATATGTAGACTACATATCTCATATTAGTCTCCACATATGCTGGTTGTTATGTATTATTGCAACCCGCTCCACAATAATACTAGACTAGGGACGTTTGAGAATATCATTATTCTAGGGTTACAATTATGTTTATTGCATTACGCAGAAATAGAACAATGAACATAATTGCTAGATTAATGCCTTAATAAAATATCATGACTCAATGTGCAAAAAATACAATCATGTCATGATTGCCTTTTGGGCACAACATTAAGAATCTCACACTTGCACTAAAAGCCAATCATCCATGTATCTAATACCAATGGATCTAGAATGGCTATCATGCTTCAGCTGCGTAAGGGGCTTTGCCAGTGGATCAGCAACATTGCTGTCTGTAGAAATCCTACATATCCTTACATCGCCCCTCTCGATGATCTCCCTAATGAGATGATAGCGTCGAAGAATGTGTTTGGATCATTGGTGAGATCGAGGTTCCTTAGCCTGTGCGATTGCTCTATTATTGTCCCAATAGAGCTCTATCGGGTTGGCAATACTTGGAACCACTCCAAGTTCAGTGATGAACTTCTTGATCCAAATTGCCTACCTCGCAACATCAGAGGCGGCAATGTACTCGGATTCTGTTGTAGAGTCAGTTACTGTCTCTTGCTTTGAACTCTTCTAGCTCACAACACCATCACCAATACAAAACACATAAGTGGATTGCAATCTAAAATCATCCTTATCGGATTGGAAGCTTGCATCGGTGTAACCCCTTACAACGAGCTCATCTTCACCTCTAAAGACCAAGAATGCATCCTTAGTCCTTTGTAAGTACTTAAGGATGTTCTCAATAGGTGTCCAGTGACTCTCACCAGGGTTTGATTTGTACCTACTCATCATGCTCAAAGCATATGGGACATCGGGATGAGTACATATCATGGCATACATGATAGATCCAATTGTTTAGGCATATGGAATCTTACTCATGTGCTCTTTCTCCTCGGTTGTACTCAGACACTGAGATCCAGAAAGAGTTATACCATGTGACATAGGCAATAATCCTTTCCTGGAATCTTGCATTCTAAACCTCTTTATCACCTTGTCAATGTATGTACTTTGACTTAGGCCAAGAACCTTTCTAGATCTATCGCTATAGATCCTAGTGCCTAACACATAGGCTGCTTCACCCAAGTGCTTCATAGAGAAACATTTCCTTAGCCAAGTCTTCATAGACTGTAGCTTAGGAATGTCATTCCCGATGAGTAGTATGTCATCTACATACAACACCAAGAAGACAATAGCACTCCCACTAAACTTCTTGTAGACACAAGGTTCATCTTTATTTTTGATAAAACCAAACTCTTTGATTGCTTCATCAAAATGAAGATTCCAACTTCGAGAAGCTTGCTTCAATCCATAAATGGACCTTTGCAACTTGCACACTTTATTGGCATTCTCAGGAGTGACAAAACCCTCAGGTTGTGTCATGTACACATCCTCAAGTAGCTTTCCATTTAGGAATGCAGTTTTGACATCCATTTGCCATATCTCATAATCATAGTGTGCAGCAATAGTGAACAAAATTCAGATGGATTTAAGCATAGCAACTGGTGAAAAAGTTTCATCATAGTCAATACCATGAATTTGCTTGAAACCTTTTGCAACCAATTGTCCCTTAAAGGTAATCACATTACCAACCATGTCAGTTTTCTTCTTGAAAACCCATTTGCACCTTATGGGTTTTACACCTTCAGGTGGGTCAACCAAAGTCCATACTTGGTTTTCATGCATGGATTCCATTTCGGATTTCATGGCCACTAGCCATTTCTCAGAGTCAGGCCCCGACATAGCTTGTTGGTAGGTTGTGGGCTCATCCTGATCCATGAGCATCACATCACCAGTGTGAGTCATGAGAAATCCATATCTCTCAGGCTCACGCCGAATCCTACCAGACCTACGTGGGCTCTGTGCTACAGGAACAGACTCTTGAACCACAACATCTTGTGGTGTCTGTTCAGGTTCCATTTCAGGTTCGATGTCTCCTTGTTGTTCTTGAATTTCTTCAAGTTCTACTTTCCTCCCACTAGTTTCTTTAGAGATAAACTCTTTCTCTAAAAAGACACCAGTTCGAGCAACAAACACTTTTTGCTCAGAAGGATTGTAGAAATAGTAACCCTTTGTTTCTTTGGGATACCCAACAAAAAGGCATTTTTGAGATTTGGGCCCTAGTTTGTCAGAGGATTGACATTTCACATAAGCGTCACAGCCCCAAATCTTCATAAAAGACAAATTGGGATGCCTCCCACTCCATATCTCATATGGTGTCTTTTGAACCGATTTAGATGGAACTCGGTTTAGTGTAAAAGCGGCTGTCTCTAGAGCATGTCCCCAAAAGGAGTTTGGAAGGTCAGCTTGACTCATCATAGAGTGAACCATGTCTAACAGAGTTCGATTTCTCCTTTCAGATACACCATTCCATTGAGGTGTACCTGGTGGAGTGAGTTGTGATACTATACCACACTCCTTCAGATAGTCAAGGAATTCTCGATCCAAGTACTCTCCACCTCGATCTGATCGAAGCACTTTGATACTCTTCCCGAGTTGATTCTCTACTTCATTCTTGAATTCTTTGAACTTTTCAAAGGATTCTGACTTGTGTCTCATGAGATACACATAGCCATATCTGCTGAAGTCATCAGTGAAAGTAATGAAGTATTGGAAACCTCCTCTAGCTTGTGTAGACATAGGGCCACATACATCACTATGTATGAGTCCTAGTAAGTCATTAGCCCTTTCACTTTGCCCTGTGAATGGGGCTTTGGTCATCTTGCCCAACAAACATGACTCACATGTCTCATATGATTCAAAATCAAATGAGTCCAAGAGTCCATCCTTATGGAGCTTGGATATGCGGGTCTCATTTATATGGCCCAAGCGACAGTGCCAGAGATAGGTCGGGTTTGAATCATTTAATCTGACCTTCTTGGTATTCACATTATAGATTGGATCTTCGAGGTCTAGAACATACAACCCATTGCTAAGTTGAGCACTACCATAAAAGATTTCATTCAAATAAATAGAACAACATTTGTCCTTTATTATAAATGAAAAACCTTTCTTGTCCAAACAAGAAACAGAAATCAAATTTCTACTAATAGTAGGCACAAAGTAGCAGTTGTCTAATTCTAAAACTAATCCACTAGGTAAAGTGAGAACATAAGTCCCTACGGCTAAGGCAGCAACCCTTGCTCCATTTCCAACACGTAGGTCCACTTCACCTCGGGCCAATCTTCTACTTCTACTTAGATCCTGCACATTTGCACAAATGTGAGATCCACATCCAGTATCCAATACCCAAGATGAGGAAGTAGAAAAGTTAGCCTCTATAACAAAAATACCTGAAGTGGAAGTCTTACTTCCCTTTTCCTTAGCAAGTTCTTCAAGATAGAGCTTGCAGTTGCGCTTCCAGTGTCCAGGTTGCTTACAATGGAAGCACTCCCCTTCCTTTGCCACACCACCCTTTGGTTTCAGTGTAGCTGAAGAAGAATTAGCATTGGACTTTCCATTAGCTTTATCCTTCTTCTTGTTGGCTTTTCCCTTTCCCTTGCCCTTTTGAACCATCAAAATGGGCTTAGCCTTCTTAAGGTTTTGCTCAGCAGTTCTCAACATGTTGAGCAATTCAAGAAGGGATTTGTCAAGGTCATTCATGTTATAGTTCATGACGAGCTGACTATAGCTTTCAGGCAATGATTGCAAGGCTACATCAACAGCCAACTCTTTCTGAAGAGCAAATCCCAAACTCTCAAGATTCTTAATGTACCCAATCATCTTGAGCACATGAGGACCCAACGGACTTCTTTCAGACATTTTGCACTGAAACAATGCCTTAGAGGTCTCAAACCTTTCACGCCTAGCTTGCTCTTGGAAAAGCATTTTGAGATGTTCGATCATATCGAACGCCCCCATGTTCTCATGTTGCTTCTGAAGCTCAGATTCCATGGTAATAAGCATGAGGCATGCAACATCCAAAGCATCATCAGAATGCCTCTTGTGAGCATCCCTTTCAGCTCTTGGAGCAGTGGCAGCAGGCTCATTCGGAATGGGCTGCTCTAGGACATAAGCCTTTCTCTCTTGCTTGAGGACTATCCTCAAGTTTCGGTACCATTTGAGAAAGTTGGTCCCATTCAGTTTTTCCTTCTCAAGGATCGATCGCAACAAAAGTGTCGATGTGTTTTGTGCCATGGTTATCTACAACAGTAAATATGCAGTGTAAGAGTCATGTATTTTAATTCATTTAATAAGGACTTTTATTAAACGATACTCCCACTATTTTCCTCAAAATAATAACCCTCGATATTATTTCGGAACACCTCGGCACTAAGGTATTCTAGTGGGCCAAGATCCATATTTGACCACAACCTGAGTCAGCTTTGGCTTTTCTCTCAAGTTACAGCTATTTAGGTAGGCAACTCCTTGCCAATTGCATCTTATGCAACTCTTGGATAGTTGGGTGAACAACACTTGTCCAAGCTCATCTCATGAACTTAAGCCCAACTCTATGCCTCTAAGTCCCTAATCCTATTAGGATGACTTAGTTAAGTCGAACCCAAAGTTAGCAGTTTGGATATCACTATTATCCCATCGCGCCTTACCAAGATGAACATAGGTGCTTTGCTTTGGCAAACCCACCTAATGTTGATCAAAGTCTTGACGAGTGCCAACATTTGGAAGGCATCACATTTAATGACTTAATATTTGTTTGAGGGATTTTTCTTTTGATCTCACCAATTTGTTATCTCCGGTTGTCTTATACATGCATCACATACAAATATAAAACATGCATCTCATGCTTACAAGAAAGTAAACGTGACATGGTTATAGCCCAAACTATGCGATATTCTCAAGCCAATGAGAATATCATAAAAGCCTAAGAAAAGAAAAGGGTCTTCACAAGCTCCTTCTCTTCCTTTCTTGGTTGCTCTTTTGTTGTCACCTCCTTGGACATACCACCTTGGATGATCCTTGGACATACCACCTTGGATGATCCCATAATGTACCATTACATCAATAATAGAAACCTCGAGTTACATTCGAGGGGAGTAAGGTGAGAAAAGAATGTACAATGAGAGTAACAAGAGAAGGCACGACTCGCAGGCCGTATTTACAAGTACAACCAATCAAGGGCTATAACCATGCACCATGCTTCAACCATCAATCAGCATAACATGCCAAATCTCATTCAACAAATGCATGCCAATTTTTGCGAGTTGATTAACCAGTTTTATTTATGTGGCGCTTCGCATACGGCGGTCCCGCTGGCCGGTCAACGGGCGGTGGTTCAATGGGCTGTGGTTCCACTGACCGGTCAGCAGACGGGGTCAAGGGGAGCCGCCCTTGCGGGGGTTGCGAGGGGGGGCAGCGCCCCCCGGCACAAAAAATTGTCTTACAATTGCTTAGCCCGAAATCTTCTATTTCGAGCAAGTAGGCACCCGAGACTCCTCCATTCGAGCCACCAAAAATACCTTACTTTCGGTGCCCGAATAGGCCGAATCCGAACCAAGCTAGGGTTTTTGCAACTATTGCAAGAATCCTAATCCATATAGGTATCTCATACCTATCAATTTCGGGTTAATCTCATTAACCAATTAGTGTCATTTCTTCATATATGTCATATGTTCATTATGAGTTCCGATTTCATGCATCATGAATCAATCTAATTAATCATGGCCGAAAGCAACCGAACACATAACATCATGCGATTCAACATTCAATCCCGATTTAGGGTTTCACCAGTAGCTCTGATACCACTGTTGGGTTTCGGGAGCCAAACAGCGCAGCAGAATTTAACCGAAACCCTCCAGGATCCAAGTGAAACGGGGTAAACCGGGTGTTCAAAAATTTTCATACCTAATTTTCGGTTGAGATCTCTCACTCAACTGTAGAGTCGAATCACAAAACCTGAACAGTTGACATGTTCAAGCTCTCTATGGTATCCACACGAGCCTCTCGGGATCACCACGCTTCCACCACGTCCCGGCAGATGCGTTTCTCTTGCGCTCGCAGTGCTAGCTTGCGTCCTCCAAGGAATTGCAAGAGAAGAGTGTGGCTGTCCTTTTGGGAGGCTAGGGCAAGGAGACCTGCAAATTTCTCACTAAAAGTTGTATTTATAGTGAGACTCAACTTCCAGGCCTAATGGGTTTCAAAGCCCTAATCCAATTAGGCTTTAATTTTGGGCTTAATAATGGCTCAACTATTGGGCCCATTATTAATACGAAATTATTGTGAAACCATAACCCAAATAATTAGCCCATGCACTCTAATGATCCAAATAGCTCTATGTGTGCGACCCAATAGGCTCTTACCACGTTGGCAATGATCATAAATCACATTTATGATCATAAGCAATGAGCGGTGTCTAGCAACACATCATTGCTACCCAAGTGACAAGATTGTTGGTGATTCGACTAAACCTTTATGATCATCATCGATATATGCTATTGTCCCTTTGTCCAAGATATCAAGACTAAGCACGAGACATGGAATGTGTCACTCTCGTATAGCCCAATCTTTGGTTTCTTGATTACCGAGTAGACCAACTTAAACTGATGACATTGATATCGTATATCAACTCATCCGAGCATGGCCATGCATTTTCTAAGTTTCACTCTATCAAGGGGCCCGAAGATATCACTCCCGTTACATAGGAGGGACAAATCCCATCTTGATCATACAAATCCCTCCACATGATATGTGACATACCCAATGACCTCCTTCAAGTTCACTCAGTTACGAGCAAAAAAGGAAAGTATCAAAGTATGTGACTTACATGTAGGGAACCTTGATGATCTTAGGTCAAAGGACTACATATACCATGATCACTATGAGAATCACTTATGACACTCATATAACGATCCATGTAGTGTTCTCATGGTGGGTCGGTCCAGTACACAAGTTCTCCAACTTGTACCCATATGTAGACTACATATCTCATAGTTGTCTCTACATATGCTGGTCGTTATGTATTATTGCAACCCGCTCCACAATAATACTAGACTAGGGACATTTGAGAATATCATTATTCTAGGGTTACAATTTTGTTTATTGCGCTACGCAGAAACAGAACAACAAACATAATTGCTGGATTAATGCCTTAATAAAATATCATGACTCAATGTGCAAAAAATACAATCATCTCATGATTGGCTTTTGGGCACAGCACTAACAGTTACTTTCACCATAAGCAGGTAACTAATTAACAAGAGCCCATAACTAGGTATCACTAGCTTGGTTGAAAGGTTTAGTATCATCGATGACCTAGCCATGTCGTTGGGCATGAGGTTACGATGTAAAACCTTAGTGCGCCTAATGGGTCTTTATGGCCAAGTGGGTCTTTATGACCTAGTTGATGAAGGTGCCACCATAGTGCCCTTATAGAACATAAGGGACTTTCTAACATGGCCATCATCGGCCCTGCCTAGGAAGCATATGAGAATGGATCTCACGATGGTTGCAATTGGCTAGTTATATATGTGTGCAAATTAAAACTTCATGAAACTAGTTGATTGACCTAGAAAACGCAAGATGAATGCTTATTTAGCTTTGACTTGAGTACACGAAAACTAGGAAACATTCACTTGGTGAATGCAGTTTCCATAGAAATCAGGTTCAAATAGTCAAGGCATATAAAATCAATGTTTGTATTATCATTGCTACAACTATCAACATGTGAGGGCATTCAAAAGAAGTAGAATAATGCGCTTCACCGAAGAGCAACCCTAGGTCTAAAGCTCAGAGCATAGACATAGGAGGTAATTATGCATACAATATATATGAGCCTCTTACTGAGATCCTTCCAACCAAGTCCTGCCTTGGAGATAAATCACAGTGGTGAGTCTCAAATGCCTATCCACATATTGCTAGCCTCTGTGGCCTAGAAAAATACTTAAACAACAAGTAACAATGAAAACTAGAATCACAAGAATTCTTAAAGTAAAGTACTTGTAACAACAGACTACCATGACAACCCTCAGGGATTATTAGACTCAACAATGTTAGAATGTACAGAACATAAACTAGGGAGTGAGAATTTAAGAATTCTCAACAAAGGGTCTTCACTTGCAAGGAAAGATACTAATGACATCACATATATGATCATATGTAATCTCCTACAAACTCATACGGATTGAGGCTAAACTTATGTGCACAAGTTTCAGTCACTTGGGACCTGTCTTCTACCTCATCCTTAAACTACAATGCAAAGCCTCATCTACTAGCAAGCATTGCTTACTAGCCTAACTAGTGAAGTTCTTCACAAGTTGAACCTCTCTTATGTTGTATAGGGGCGCCATGCTTGAAATGAAAGTTCCTAGGTCCTGAAGAGCCCACTAGGTGTAAAGGTTTCCTCATTAAGACCTTGAACCCAAAGGTGCAACTAAGATCTCGATGGTGCTAAATGTTTGACATGTTCTATTGGTGTGTTGTTGTGCCCTTCAACTAGCTTTTTCATGAATTGTACTTACCATACAAGAACTAAAAGAAAACCCTAGATCACAGGAGAATTTTTAGAGTTCCAGAGTGCCATTGTACTTTTGCAACCCTTAGAAACCCCTAGGACCTTCTTGGATCTCCCTTGGATCCTCCAACAAAAAGTCAAGTTTGCTGCTGAAACAGGCCATTAGGGCTACGGTGCCCCTGGCACTGTAGCTCTACAAGCTTTCCATTTGAGTAGTTTTGGAGGGATGCCCTGGACACTAGAGCACCGGCGACGCCATGGTGATAGGGCTACAGGGGTGTCCTCGGTGTTGCAGCACCAGCAGCACTAGTACCAAATCCCATAATACCAAGAAAAACCTCATAAGCCTTTTGAAAGGCTTCCTATGGCCTCTAAGCCAACTTTGGATACTTCCAATCACCATAAATGAATAAAAAAAAACCTTGCATAAGCCATAATTACACCATTGGAAACATCTATGATCCATCAAAACATCACACAAGCCACAAAATCAATCCAAGTCCACCATGAACATACTTGCCCATGGTCAATGTTCTTGATAAAACTACATGATTCCATCAAGCATCAACACTCAAATAGACTTAATGAAAGTTGAAATACTTAATCCCTTACCTTAATTTCAACTCACAAGCAAGAGCCAAGCGACTCTTCAACACAAACCAAGTTCCACAAAGTTCTACCTGAGTTCCAAGCAAGGAAAGGCACAAAACACCAAATTACTAACTTCTAACCAAAACCCAAGCTTTTAATAACTAAAAAAATAAGAAATCATGAAGAGCACACTTATTACCTCACATAAAAAATAAGGGGGACTAGAAACATAAATCCAGGCTTCAAAAACATGAAATTCTTCTTGAATCAAGCTCCTTTTAGCGTATATACCCTCACTGGCTTCAATTTTCACCAAATTTTCTTGTTTTGGGGCATGAATTCTTGATGGAATGGTGGAGGCAAGGTTGATTTCTGATTTAAGTAGCAAAATGGAAACCTCCTCCACTTTGCCATGTTTTATACCCTTTTAAAACAACAAGACACCTACGTTTATAAAAAGTTACAAAAAGCCCCCTTCCTCAAATAATAACTAAAGTCAAACCTAGGCCAAATCTTGTTTATTCAAGCTAATTTGGGTTTTAAAGTAAGAGTTAGGTTTTTAAAACTGTTGGGACATTTGCCGACAGTTTAGGATGGAAAATTACCATTCTGCCCCCAAACCCTATGTAGTGCCTTAAACTCCTTAGAACTTAGTTAACTTTGCCTAACATACTTAATCTTACTATGCAAGCTTAAAATAAGGTTCCAAGTTAGGCTTTAATTACTTTACCTTCCATGTTAGGCTTTAATTACATTACCTTCCTAAAGCAAGCCTCCAAGCACAAAAGTCATAAGATTTTCCCCTTCTTTTGAAATTTGGTCTCCAAAATTCTGTTACAACTATCGAACAGTACTAGGATACCTTTTTATCATATCCTGCTCCATCTCCCAAGTAGCTTCCTCTTCACTATGGTTTGACTAAAGGATCTTAACCATCAGAATCCACTTGGTTTGAATTTCCTAAACTGCCTATCATGGATCTTAATAGGCCTCTCCTCATAGTTCAAGTCCACCTGGAAGAGTACCACCATTGGATTAACTACTTGTCCCAAATCAACTATGCACTTCCTTAGTAGACTAACATGAAACACGTTGTGCATTTAGGACAATTTGGGTGGTAATGCCAACTGATATGTGACCTTCCCTACTTTCTCCAAAATCTCCTAGGGCCCAATATACCTAGGGGCCAACTTACTCGTCTACCCAAAATGAGATACTCCCTTTATAGGAGACATTTTGAGAAGTACCTTGTCCCTAACTTTGACACTCAAATCTCATTTCCTTAAGTTTCCACACTTAGTTTGCTAGTCATTTGCTGTTATAATCCATTTATGGATCAATCTAATCTGAGTTGTGGTGCTGGCTACGATCTCAGGACCGATGACTACCCTATCTGGAAGATCAGCCCAACAATGGGGCATCATGCATCGTCTACCATATAAAGCCTCGTGTGGTGCCATACCTATAATAGTTTGATGACTGTTGCTGTAAGCAAACTTAATGAGTGGCAAATGTTGATCCCAATCACCACTAAAGTCAATGGCACATATACTTAACATATCCTCCCAAGTCTGAATCACTTTCTAAGACTATCCATCAGTCTGAGGATGGAAGGTAGTACAGAAATGAACCTTGCTTCCCAATGCTTCTTGGAAAGCATTCCAAAACCTTCATACAAACCAAGGATCCCTATCAGATATGATCTTATCCTGTAGACCGAGCAACCTCATAAACTCCTTGACATACAACTAAGCCAACCTCTCCATTGTATAGGTAATTCTTATGGGTATCAAGTGTGCTAACTTAGTCAACATATCAACCACTACCTATACTGAGTCATGTTGGCTCTAGGTATTTGACAACCTAACTAGGAAGTTGATGTTTGAGGACATCTTCGATGTATGACATGTTGGGCCTCCAATAGGACTTCACCTGATTAGTATCTACAGCACTTGAAGAACGTGGGCTAGGAGCTGCTCGGAGTGTTTTTTGGGGTAAGGGGTATCTTTGACGCCTAAGTCAATGTATTAAAGAGTAGTTTCTAAGAGTAGAAAGTAAAAGAACGGGAGCTCTCATAAGTCATATTACCTAGGAGCCTCCCAAGTATTTATAGGATGCACTTGGGAAGAAATGCTAATCCCTAGCCAAGCAGATTAGGACACAAGGTCAGCCAGATCCATTTACATTTGATTTGTATCTCGAAGGAAGGTATGTCTAACAGTTTTCGGATGGATATGCCAGATCAGGAGGCTAAAGGTGTGTAGAGGTCCCTTGTTAGTGGTCCTTGGGGCCGTACATTTGTTGGTTACCTCAAGAACCTTTGGGGGCTTGAGAACCACTTCATGATTATAGTCACATCTGATGGTGGTGTCCAGGGAGCACCTATTCTACTGAGGGAAGTAGGCTATTTATCCCGAGGTTGGTTAGACTAATTCCTGAGGGTAGTGGTGAGGATGTTACCAAGGGTGGTGTTGAGGATCATTTGGGGTTGGCTATATCAATTTCCAAGGGTGGTGTCAGGTACATTAGTGCGAAGGTGATGCGAACCCCAATGGTATAAAGACCATAAAACGCACACAAGATGTTTTTCAAGCTCCACAAGACATCAAAGATACTGTATTTGACCCCCACCCCTAATCAACCCATGATTATAAATGAGAAGTATGAGAAAACCCAAGAACACAAGTAACTTGTTCGCCAAGGTAGTCCACAAAGAACCAAAGAGAATTATCTCCAAAGTAGCAATATTATTTTGGTCGAAAGCTATGTTTTACATCCAGAATATGTGCCTATTTATAAGACTAAACAAGGGCAAAATACAGGCCAAAATTCACAGCCCAAGTCACCTAGGAAACCTAGTTACAAAGGACTCAAGAAAACCTGATCAAACTAGGACTCCTATATCCCTTCAACCTTGTTTTAGGTATGCAGCATATGCCACTTGTCCTAAGTGACCTGAATTAATTCCATAACCTAAATAATAACCTAAATAATGTAAATAATTAGGAAATTAACAAAAATAAATTGCAAATACAGGTTTGGCTCTAAAAACCCCCAAATGGTCTTCTCGGGCGCACTTTGGGCTCTTTAGGGTTTTTTCTTCTATCTTCAGCTCCAAGGTTGAAGATTTGAGTTCCAATAGCGTGATTATTCATATTAAATGTTGGAAAGGGGTCTTGAAAACTTAGAGCACAAAGATCCAACTTGTAGAGGCAAAATGGCCTTGCAACACTTTAAGCTGGCTCCAAGAGTGCACTTAAAGGGTGCACTTAAAGGGTGCCCTTGCGGTTCTTTGCCTTGTGACTTGTCTAGGCACTCTAGGACTGAGTACCAAGCATGGCCATCATCCTCATATGATTTCTTGAAAGTTCTAGTAGCTCCTTGCGAAGTTCCATGTCCACTCTACATGAAGAAGCTTGAAATAAAGGCTTGAAGTGCACTAGTGAGCTCTTTACCTTTCTTCCTTGTCATTGGTCCACTAAAAAACTTTAATGGATCCTTACCTTCATTGGTTATGCCTTACTTGATCATATCAACTCCCCCCTCCTTATAAGGATTCATCCATGAATCTATATGTTCAAACAAAGACAAATCAGAAATGTTGAAAGTAGCACTCACATTGTACTCACCCAGCAAGTCTAGCATGTATGCACTGTTGTTGATCTTCTTAATGACTTAGAATGGAACATCTCCTCTTGGATGAAGCTTAGTCCTTCTTGTAGCTAGAAATCTCTCCTTCCCCATGTGAAACCAAACCCAATCTCTAGGCTCAAAGATAACTCTCCTTCATCCTTGGTTGGCTTTCTTAGCAACTTATTGATTTTTGTGCTCAATTTTTTGCTTAACCTTTTCATGCAACCTCTTGATGCTTTTGGCCCTTTGACTACCATCCAAATTAAAAACCTCATAAATAGGTAATGGCAAAAGATCTAATGAAGTTAAAGGATTGAAACCATAAACAATCTCAAAAGGTGCCAAACTAGTAGTAGAATGCATAAACCTATTGTAAGCAAACTCTGCATGAGGTAAAGAATCATCTGAAGATTTCAAGTTCTTACCAATGAGAGCTCTAAGCATAGAACCTAAGGTCCTATTTGTTACCTCGGTTTTCCCATTAGTTTGTGGTTGGCAAGATGTAGAAAATAAAAGCTTAGTACCAAGCTTTCCCCACAAAGTCCTCCAAAAGTTGCTTAGAAACTTAATGTCCCTATATGAAACTATGGTTCTTGGAACCCCATGAAGCCTGACAACTTCCTTGAAAAAGCAATTTAGACACATGTATAGCATCATCAGTCATATTGTATGGAATAAAGTGAGCCATCTTAGAAAACCTATCAACTACAACAAAGATTAAGTCTCGATTTCCTTTAGTCCTAGGCAATCCAACAATAAAATCCATTGAAATATCAACCCATGGATGGCTAGGTGTAGGAAGTGGTGTGTATAATCCTTGTGAAGTGTGAGTGGACTTAGCCTTCCTACATGCTATGCATTGATCACAAACCTTCCTTACATCCTTTACCATGTTCAGCCAATGATACTGCTCTTTCAAGGTATGCAAGGTTTTGGCTTGTCCAAAGTGTCCCATAAGTCCCCACAATGAGCTTCCTTTATGAGTAATTCCCTTAAAGATGTCTTGGGAATACACAACCTGTTCTCTTTGAAGAAAACCCATTAACTTCATAGAACTTATCAAAAGCAAATTTAGAACACTTAGCATAAATCACACCAAAATCATCATCAGAAGCATCAAATCCTTCAAGTGTTTGAAACCCAAAATGTTAGCATCTAAAGCTGAAAATAAAGCATACCTCCTAGAAAGTGAATCCACCACTACATTATCCTTACCTTGCTTGTATTTGATAACATATGGGAATGACTCAATCAATTCTACCCATTTTGCATGCTCCCTATTCAACTTACCTTGGCCATTAAGAAACTGAAGGGCTTGATGGTCAGTGTGGATAACAAACTCTCTCGGCCACAAGTAGTGTTGCCATGTCTCTAAAGCTCTTACTAAAGTATAGAGCTCTTTGTCATAAGTGGTATAGTTCAAGGTTGCACCATTTAACTTCTCACTAAAGTATACAATGGGTCAGCCTCATTGCATCAACAAAACTCCAATGCCTATACCTGAAGCATCACATGCAACCTCAAAAGTATTGGCAAAGTTAGGCAATGGTAGAAGTGGTGCATTACATAACCTTTTCTTTAATAACCCGAAAGCCTCCTCTTGAGCTTTCCCCCACTTAAATCCATCATTCTCTCTTATAACTTCAGTTAGAGGTGTAGCAATGGAAGAAAAATTCCTTACAGACCTCTTATAGAAGCTAGCTAACCCATGGAATGATCTCACCTTAGTTATGGAAGTTGGCATCAGCCATTCTTGTATGGCTGTTACCTTCTCTCGATCCACCTCAATTCCATGTGAACTCACAACAAAACCAAGGAAAATAACTTTATCAACACAAAAAGAAAACTTCTTCAAGTTAGCATACAACTTTTGACCTCTTAAACTGCTTAGTACTTGTGTGAGGTGTCCAACATGCTCTTCTAGGTTCTTGCTATATACTAAGATATCATCAAAGTAAACAACAACAAACCTACCAATGAAGCCATGCAAGACATGGTTCATAAGTCTCATTAAAGTACTAGGAGCATTAGTTAATCCAAAAGGCATAACTAACCATTCATAAAGTCCAAGTTTGTTTTGAAAGTAGTTTTCCATTCATCCCCTTCCTTCATCAGAATTTGATGGTGTATTGAAAGTTTAATTATCTCCTTGTGAAGTTCCATGTCCATTCTCTATGAAGAAGCTTGAAACAAAGGCTTGAAGTGCACTAGGAAGCTCTTTAGCTTTCTTCCTCATCATTAGTCCACTAGAAACCTTCAATGTGTCCTTGCCTTCCTTAGGTGTGCCTTCCTTGATCATATCAAAAGATTCTTTGGGCAACAGCCCTTTGGCTATCACATGTGTTACCACTAGACAAAAATGGGAGAATTACAAGTGTGGCATAATGGTCAAAAGCCATTATATTGTGTAATTCTCTTCATAATGATTGAAGTGTGAATGGTAAAAGATATAATGAACACCTCCTTAAAAGTGTTACAAGTCAGTAACTTGGGCGCCAAGAAAAGCCTTAAGGGTTGCTTGTTTGTCACGCAACCCATGGACTTTTTTGTATGGTTTTGGAAATTTGGTTACTCAATTGGAAAACTCTCAAGAAAGAGATTTGGAGAGTTATGAGAAGGATATGAATGATATGAAAGTGCTATTGGATGACCAAATTGCTTATGAAAAAAAACTAAGGACAAAGAAAAGACAAAAAGGCATAAAGGACCTAAGTGTTCTAATGTAGGCCTTAGGATGTGTATGTCTTTGACTTAAGTCAAAGGAAGCAATTTGGAATTTTCCCACATAGGGAGGGGTGGCTATGGCTTGTAAATGCATAAAAAATGTTGGGCACATGTGTACCAAAGAGTTTAAGAAAAAAAATCATAATTAATGACAAGGAAAATGACATAAAGCAAGGTTAAGCTTGGTTAAGTGTGTTTTCTACCCTCAAGCTCATTTAAAGCCATTTAAGTGGCCAATTCACTTATCTTTCTCCCATTTTCGGCCTCCTCCAGCCCAAGAACATAGGCAGACTTCCTCCATAGCCTCGATGCCTTCAAACTTACAATTGATAGAAATTGAAGGGAAACGGAAGCAGTTGGAAGTGAACTAGAGCAATTGCTTGGATGCTTCAAGGATGAAGCATGATTTTTGGCCTACCCACTTTGGTAAGGGTTTTCTTGCTCGCATGGGTTGTTTTCTATATTTTGAAGAAACCATGGAGCTAGGGCTAAGGTTGGAAAAGATCCATGAGCTTGATGAACCAATTTTAGTGAGAAGAGTGCACTTCCTGAAGGTTTTATGACCTAGTGTGAAGTGCACAATGATGGCAGTGAAATGAGGGTTTCCAGAGCCCAAAGTTAGTACTAACTAGTTTTAAAATCCCCTTAAGACCAAGCATTAGCTTGAGGAGGGCTGCCATAGTGATTTATTTTTGTTTATTACATGTTTTATGGACTAACCTACGGTTTATGTTGCTGCTGCATTTCATGTGTTTGTTGGTTGTGAATGGCTATTGCATTTGGTTGCTATATATTGTATATATGCATTGTGGTTTTTGTGTTTTAGTGTCTTTGGATGCAGGTTTTACTAATGGTTACATTGCCAATTGAATTTAAGTGCTACCCTTACTACGTTTCTCAATAAAACTTACTCCCCTTAATTCTGTCATTTTAGGTCCAGCAGAAAAATCACAATCTAAGTTACATTTTTTGTTTCAGTTTTCATTTGAAATACTAGGTACATCAACATCCATCTGTCTAGTCAATATCTGTAAATTTTGGTGATTTTAGGAGCACATTTGCTATTTTTAATGGTGGTACTTATTGTGTCATGCAGCAGCTATCCAGTGTTCTAGAGTCTATTATGTCTTAGGCACTCCTGTAACATAGGGTGTGTATTTAGCTGAGTTAAGACCATTTTGTAGTGCATGTATGCATGTACATGCAGTGTATGTAAATTGAGATGAGTATGTGAGATTTGATTAATGTTTTGGCTATGTAACTGATGTGGTGGAAAGTTGCCTAAGTGTGAATAATGGGCTACTTGCTTGTAAATTCTGTTTTAGCCACATATGGTTGTTAAATGCAAAGGAATGTATTTCCTATGTGTAATGGACATATATAGGGTAGCCTTGGAGGGCTTTCCCTTTGTGAATGATGTGTTTACACATTTATGAAATTTTGTATGGGCAAAATGGTTTTAAAGTGACAAGAATTTTGACTATGCACTTAAAGTTCTATATCTCCCTATGTGGAAGGAAGCTTGGTATGAAATTTTGATCATAGCTAGATAACATCAGGAACTTGAGCTAGGATTTGGAATTTCTGAATTTGGAGCCCTGTAGTGAAAGATATGATGTTGCAAAATTGGCTAGGTTACTGTTTATTTGGTTAGAATTTTGTAACCAATTTAAAAAATTCATAACTTGGTCCATAGGTGGGGTATTTGATGCCCAGTCGTATCCTCATTGTATGACATGCTAGCCTGATGAAGAGACTTCTAGTGTGAAGGTGCTTGAATGAGAGACTTTCGGTAGGATGGTGTCTACAAAACTTTGAAGAATAGGGGTTAGAAACTCCCCAGAATGTGTTTCTAGGGGAGGAGTGTCCAACATCCAAGTCAGTAGTTGAGAGTAAAAGTTGTAAGGAGCAAAGAGTGGGAAATGGCCAGAGTTTTGTCTCTTTTTTTACCAAGGTCCTTCCTAAGTATTTATAGGAGGGTGGAGGGCGGAGGTTGTTTGACACAGCCTGTTCAGATCGTGACACATGTTCGGTCAGATTTAATCCATACCCTCGGAGATAGGTATCTCCAGCTGGTTGTAGGCTATTCTAGCCAGAGGGCAGGGGCGTGTCCGAGGTCTCTCTGTTAGAGGCTCCTTAACCGTTTTTGTCGTATCTCCGCAAGACCCTTTCGGAGAATGAGACCCCTTCGGGGTATAAGGCTCCTTTGGAATAGGAGGTCCCCTTTGGCTCAATATAGCCACCGAGGGCTATTAGGAGAGGCCCTTCGGCAGAGTGGGGCACCTTCGGAAGATGCTCTTCCTTGTCGAGGATAGGGATATACTTTCCTTAACTTGGTGAGTTCGCTGTTCCGAAGGTGGTAGTATATAGATTTTCCAAGGTAGGTTCTATTACCTACCGAGGGTGGTTGCCGTTCACTAAGGTTAGTGATAGGTCTTCCCTAAGGGTAGTTTTTGGCTAGGTGATCTGGAGATCTCGAGGATCATGGCGCCTTGATTATAATGTGGTGTTCCTCCTAAGGATGGTAAGGGCCCCCCTTCCTGAGGTTGGTCACTCATGTTTCCCGAGGGTGGTGCTTCTCAGGTTACTTTGGGAATTCTAGAAGGGTTAATAGCCCTTTGGCTATCACATGCCTCGCTCAGAAAGCCGAAGTTGTATCTTCGGTACTTGAGCTTCTGAAAGCATTTTAGGAAACTCTTTGTGGTAGGTGAGTCGTCTCATCAAGCAAGGGACAGAATTTTTGACTAAGGCAACCTTCTTCAGATAAGGGCCATTGTCGGTTAAGGACACCTTTCCTAGCCAAGGTAGTGCCTTTGGCATTAGGTGTACTCATTCTTTGCCCAGGTTTTTGGTGTTCCCGAAGTTGTTCCTTCGGACCAAAGTTTACATTCCCCTTCTAGGTTTTTTGTTGCCTGTCAGCAAATCATCACATCCTTTGATGAAATAGACGTGTCATCTCGGGCTAGGCTTGCATAGATCTACTAGTTGTCAGAGTGCATGCCCTTGTTTCTCGCATCAGGTGACACATGTCACACGGTGATTGGCGAACAATCACGTCCATTACATCAGTTACATCTATTTGTCTGCGAGGGGTCATTATTGCGATGCTTCGCATGCCTCCTTCGGTCTATATAATCCCTTCCTCCTCCAGAGTTCTCCACACTTCTCATTTTTCATTGCCTTTGCTATATATTTTTCTCTCTTTTTTCACCTTCTTTTTGCCAGTGGTGCTAGCAGCGGAGTGATTTTTTACAACACTTGCGGCGGTTTACTAAACTTCTTACCTCGATCGGAAATAAGTGGGTTTATATCTAAAATTTCCATTTTTTCTCAAAATTTTCTACTTCATATCCCCGAGGTTTGAGCCTTCTTACCGAACATGTCTTCTCAGCAAGTCGTAGTTCAGCCCGTCCCCGAGAGCTGGCTTCCTTTTAACTCTTATTCGAGCTCTGCCACTTTGGAGACAGTCAAAAAGTGGTTGGTCAAATTCTTTCTTCCTTCTTATGTTGTCACTAGGCTTTTTAGCCATGGTATGCCCAGTTATGCCCCTTATTCGGATGAGGTTACCGTCTTCAGGGATTAGCTGAAGGCCGGACTCCGTTACCCTCCTTCGAAGATGGTTTTTGACTTTTGTGAATTCCATGGCATAGTTGTGAACCAACTTCCCCTGAACTCCTATTCTTATATCAATGCCTTCATTTGCATGTGTGGGTCTTCGGGATAGAGCCCCATTTTATCTTCTTCATGCAGTACTACAAACTCCACCCAGTTTCGAAGGGTGACTTCTACTTCTTGCTTCCTCAGGGATCTGGGAGCAAGAAATATACGTTCACCTTTGGAATGAAGGACAGTTTACGAAGGTGGTAAAAGAAGTTCTTCTTCCTGAAGGTGGATGAGCAGTGGAAGCATGTGCCAACCAAATGGGCCTTAGGGACTCTTGACATTGATGTAGTAGATCCTTGAAAGCTACTAACATTGGAGTTAGAACCCCAATTCAAAGAATTTGAAAGCTGAATTCGAGGTTGTCACGAATTTGAATCCAGAGGTCCCTCTACGTTCCCTATTCCCCTTCCCCATTAGGTTGAACTTTATGACCGAAGAGGTCCTTCGGCAGTTGGGGGTAGTCAAGGAACATATTACCGACAAGGATATGTCAAAGCCCATTTTTTATGGCAAGAAGGCGTGGTTGGTAAAGCTTCTTTCGGGGGAACTCACCTATTCGGCTCTTGAAGAGAGTAAGTCCCTTTCCAGATTTCTGTCATATATATCCTCTGTACTTACACTGATGTTCTTCCTTTTGCAGAGATGGGTGACAAGTCTACTACCTTTTACAAGAGTCTCTTCCTCGGCCAAGCTGAGAAGGGGGAGCAGCAAAGAAAGAAGGCGGCGACGAAGAAGAAAAGAGTGCCGGGGCAACCGTCTTTGGCGTCAAAGTCAAAGAAGGCCAAGGAGGACTCCTTTCCGCCTCCGCCTGAAGACACCATAAAGGTGCAGAACCAAACTCCTGTTCTTGCTGATCCACCTTTGGAGCTGACTATTTGTTCATCTTTCCTTAGTCCTAGTACTGTTGCAGATAATTTGGCGACTTCGGTCAGTGGTCATTTGGAGGAAGAACTTGAGGAACACCAAAAAGGGAAAGCGAAAAGTGTTCCCGATGAGGTGCTTGAAGTTAGTGACTTTGAGGAAAAAGATGCTGAACTTGCTCCAGGTTTGTCCCTTAGCTATTTTTTTTTTAGTTTGGGAATTTTTGGCATTTTAGACCTTATAGATGAATGGCTAAGGGATAACGTTCTAATGGAACTTCAGCATGACTTTGTAGGCAAAAAGGTACAGGCCCCCTAGGCAAAGGACCACGCCCGAGGGAGCCCTTCAAGACTTTCACGGAGGACATGAACCTATTCCCTGAGGATGGCCAGAAGATGGCTCCCCAAATGGCGAAGGGCATTATGACGAATGCTACTTTCCAGTCCCTGACCGAGGAGTGCCCCAACGAAGAAATCCTTGCCGCGAGGATGAACGAGTAGGTTGCTCAGGTAAACTTTACTCCTTTAGGACTTAGAAACTTTCTAAGTTCCTTTATCTGAATTCCTTTTTGACCCTTATTCAGAATTTTCCCTTTTTGCAGTTGTTGGTGTACAGTGGGTACCTTCGGGCCTGTGCAGCTAAACAAACCTCAGTCCGAAGTCGGTCAGAGGAAAGTTTGGCTAAGGCCAAGGAACTCCTTTCCAGCTTGATGATTAAGTATGGTGAGCTAAATAAGATAGCCGAGGAGGATCTGGCTAACCTTTGGGAGGAGCTGCTTAAGAGCCAGGGGAGCTAATTCAAGATTTTTCTTTGAAGATGTCTGACCTCAGAGCAAAGGTGATATCTTTGACCTCGGCAAATGAGGTTTTCCAAAAGGAGAAGGAGGATGCCATTTTTGATCTTACAAAGGCATTTACTCTTAACTCTGAACTCCAAGACGAGGTCGATAGGCTGAAGAAAAAGAAAAAGAAGAAAAAGAAGAAGTTGGAAAGGGAGGTCGAGGTCCTCAAGAGAGAACTGGAGGACTAGGATGTAAAGAAGGCTAAGTCCGATCAGGGAACTAAGTCATCTTATCAAGATGCTTTTTGCTTGGCTCATCACCAAGTTCTGTCCAGATTTCACAACCTCGACCTTTCCCTTTTGGCGGCCTTGGACATCCCCAAAGGATCATCTTGGTAGTGGTCGAGGATAGAGTTCCTCAATCTTCCAGCTAATCCACCTTCAGCCCTAATGTTATGACCATCCTTCTGAACTTGGCTAAGGCCAAGAAAAATAAGAAACATACAATTAAAATACAAAAGGGACTCAGGTGAGCAAGGTAGTGGTGATGTGAATACAAAACTACAAAACTATGTGCCTTAAGTGCACTTAAATGGAAGACTTTGTTGAGTTTGGCAGGAAACAAAGTTGGAAGACTACTATGCACAGTTGAATTAGTGATGCTAGTGAAACTATAAACTAAGAATGAAAGCTTCCGGCCATGCAAAGTTGTAAGGGGACTAGTGGGATACTAGGCCAGACTCTTGTAAATTTCATGATAATCGGTCAAATCTTGTCTCCAACTAAGGAATAAGTCATCATTGCCTTGATTTACCTAATTAGTACTTGTTATGGTACTTGGCCGGAACTTACATGGGACTAATGGTCATTTTAAACTCCTTGAGTTAGTGCTTGGCATTGTGAGCCATGAAATGATGTTAGTGCCCAAACATGCCTATGTTTTAGTGACAAAAAGGATGCCATGGAGACTTGAGGACTAAATGGCGCCATGCAAAAATTAGTGAGGCTGAGAACTAGCCTTACACCATTTTAGTTACATGTGGCTCACTACCGAAACGGCATGACTCCACTAAACCCAATTGCCATCATTTTCAGTCTTACCTTCCATTTATCCAAAGCCAAAACTAGTTCTTGTTGTTCTTGAAAGGTGCTGCCAGATTCATGCCAAATTCATGTGAAATGGGAGCTTGAATGTGAAATTGAGCTTGATATCTCCATTCTTGGCACTAGGCGACCTAAGGATTCAAGCTAGGGCTTTGGTTTGAAAAAGCAAAGAAAGGCCGAGACATTCAAGCTTGAGATTGAGGTAATTACTTGTGATTTCCTTGAATACATGGTATAGATTCCATGAAGAAGGGGTATTGACGCCTAATTGGTAATGTGTTAGGCCATTTGGTTGAGGAGCATTTCGGTTTGGATGTTTGAACATAACCGAGAAGAACTCAAGCTTTGTTTGAGGTAAGGTTCACTAAACTACTTGATTGCTTGGTAATATACCATGATTCAAGTGTTAAATTGGCTAAGTGATGGTTAAATATGCTAAATGACCTTAGTTACTTGATGGGCTATTGTGATGATTCGGTTGTGATTGTTGATTAGCTAATTAACTATGGGCATGTGTTAGAAATCCTAGTAAATGAGGCCAATTTGCTAGGTATTTTGGAGCTCTAGTGGATGTGGACTTTATGTTGAAGTTTGATGTGCAAAGGTGCACAATGACACATGCTATAGTATTTCGCCGAATGGTCATTGTGGTGTATGGGTGTGTTCATTGTGTGCTTGAGTAATTGCTTTGTCCTTGCTAACCATTTACTTGCTATTATGGTTTATATGTCTCAGACATGATAGTATGTATATATATATATGTTGTGGTTTTGTTGTCTTTGTGTCTTATTTTTGCAGGACATTATGAGAAAATGGAGGTTAAGTCTTGAGTTGTATACTCAGCTTAACTAAATAAACTCTTTATGAGTTGGTAATAGTAGTGAACTCTACTAAGTATTAGTACTCGTTGCAAATAATCTTGTTTTTCAGGAAAGGATATTCGGTTTGAGTTAGTGTAGCTTGAGTTGCTATTGTGTTGTGCTAGCTTTGCTTGTGTACTAAGGTATGTGCCAATGTGTGCTTGGCTTGGTTAACCTTATACATTACAAGTCTTTTATTGAAGTTGGCCGAGACTTATGTCTTGAGTTGTGCAGGCTTGTAGAGTGGGATCTGTCTAGGTGTGCAGCATGGATGTGTGGACGATAGCTTTGGTAATGGTCTTCACTTTTATGACCATGAACATGGCCATAGGACTTGTGCTACAGTGTGTCCTGTTTTATGGCACACTGAAGGTTCTGTTTGGAGAGTATGGGTTTGGGTTTGTAAGCATAACTTGGCAAATGAAAAATTTGTGAATCATGGCATGTAGCCATGTATGTGTACTAGGTAGACTACTTTTGGACATGTACATATTTATGTAGTCTCGGATATGCCTAGTTCTTTTGATTTGTGGTAGATGGAGTACCTTAGTAGGCTGAGTTATGTTTGATTATGTGCTATGGTTTTGTACATGACAACTTATGGACCTATGTATATATTTGGTATGAATGTGAAGTATGTTTATCTTGTGAACCTGCCATGTACTATTTATGGCTGAAATGTTCATGTGCACTCAAACATGAGTTTTCAAATTTGTTGATACCTTGGGCTTCTTGGTTGCCATTCTAAGTAGCACACTTGATTGCACAAATCCTAAACACTTAAATTTCATTGAGTGTTTGCCTTCCTTGTAATGCAAGTTACCTATTATAGCCTTGCTTGTCTTGCAAGTTACTATTTTGGGCTCTACTTGTGCTGCAAGTAAATAATTGGGTTTTACTCATATGCCTCCTAGGCCACCTCCTAGGATAAATAACTTAAGAAAATAAGACTTAAGGTTAAGTTACATTGGTTGGCCGAATTAAAAGTTCCAAAAACACTCCAGAATAATCTTAGTTGGGTGAGTGTAGTACAGAGTGAATGGGACAGGGCCTGTGTGAGGTGTGACACCTAAAGGTTGCTGCTGAAGAGGAGGATGCTAAAGGTGAGGAAGCGGAAGATGCTGAGGGGCCAACAGATGACTAGGACCCTGAATAGGCTTCCTTTTTCTTCTTTCCCTTGTAATCTGCTCCTTGTATTTTGTAATGAAGTGTTAATGAAATTTCTCTCTTCTTCGAAATTTGGCTAAGTCCATGATTGGTCTTCAAATATCATCTTCATTCTTTAACACTCTACTATATTCTGCTGAGGGGTTTCATGACCATCTTCTGTCAATGACCTTCGGGGTGGTAGTTAGGTATTTATAAGATCAAACATGTTCGGTTGAATATCTTTGGCAAAACTTAACTTGTGTAAAAAATAGTTAAGTGTCTTTTTTTGCCAACCATGTTCGGTTGATTTCCTTTGGCAAAGGCTGGCTATTTTTATGAATGCCCCATAAAGAGTGACCATGTTGGGTTTGCCCTCTTGGAAGCGAATATGTTTGGTTTTCTCCCACTAAAGCGAACATGTTTGGTCACTATACTTCGGCAAAAATGTATAACTTTACACATAGGCACCTTCAGATTTGACCACCTTGAAAATTTTTGTAAGTATGGGAATTCACTTATGTAATTCAGGAAACAACCACTTTCAGTTTTCCACCTTCAGACATAAGTATGTTCGGTCAACAGCCCTCGGATGGAACCATGTTCGGTCAAAGGAAATTACCACCTTCGGTCATTCCTCCCTTGGTGTTTTTTGCATAATTTTCCAACCAGAAAATGTTCTAAGTGTAAAATTTTTTCAAAGAGTCTGAATGCCATGTATTTTTCAACTCTCCTCCCTTGGTATTATCGAGCTTGTAGACTCTTGGCCGAACTTCATCAAGGACCAAATAAGGTCCTTCCCAATTTGCTCGAAGTACTCCATGGGATGGTCTTCGGGCTTTAAATTCAGCTATTCGGAGGATGAAGTCCCCTTTCTTGATTCCTTTACGCTTGACATGCAAGTTTGTAGCAATAGCTTCTCTCTATTGAAAAGCTTTTCATCTGAGTTCGGCAATCTCTCTGTGCTTGTCAATTAAATCCAAATTGGCCCTTAAACTGAGGTTGTTCCATTCTTCATTGAACAGCTATATTCTAACTGAGGGCTGTGCGACCTCAACCGAAATAATGGCCTCTGTTCCGAAGATGAGTGAAAAGGGTGTCTCACTCGTGGCCCTTCTGGGAGTTGTTTGATAGCTCCCCAGCACACTCGAAAGCTCTCCTGGCCATTTCCCTTTGCTTCTTTCAACCTCTTTTTTAGACCAACTTTTATTGTTTTGTTGAACACTTCAACCTGTCCATTGCTCTTAGGATGGGCCATCGGGGTGAAGTGCAATTTAATTCCGAGGTTGGTAATGAATTGCTGGAACCCCTTATCAGTAAATTGGGAACCATTATAAGCTACTACCATCCCCGGAATGCCAAATCTACATATGATGTTCTTCCAGACAAATCTTTGTATGTCCCTCACCGATATTGCTGCTAAAGGCTTTGCCTCGATCTGCTTGGTGAAGTAGTCTACTGCAACTACACAAAATTTCACTCCTCCAGGAGCTGTTAGGAGAGGCCCAATGAGGTCTATAGCCCATACGGTGAAGGGGCGGGGGTAGCTTGCCGAAGTTTTGACTTCCGAGTGTAGTCTCTGGACAGGAGTGTGTCTCTGGTAGTTGTTGCATTTCTGAATGAACTGCTTCACATCCTGTTCGGTTTTGGGAGCCAAATAGTGCAGCAAAATTTAACCGAAACCCTACAGGATCAAAGTGAAACGGGGTAAACCGGGTGCGCAAAAATTTTCATGCCAAATTTTCGGTTGAGATCTTTCACTCAATTGTAAAGTTGAATCACAAACCTGAACAGTTGATGTGTTCAAGCTCTCTATCGTATCCACACGAGCCTCTCAGGATCACAATGCTTTCACTGCCCGGTAGATGCATTTCTCTTGCGCTCGCAGTGCTAGCTTGTGTCCTCCAAAGAATTACAAGAGAAGTGTGCGACTGTCCTTTTGGGAGGCTAGGGCAAGGAGACCTGTGAATTTCTCACTAAAAGTTGTATTTATATTGAGACTCAACTTCTAGGCCTAATGCGTTTCAAAGCCCTAATCCAATTAGGCTTTAATTTCAGGCTTAATAGTTGCTCAACTATTGGGCCCATTATTAATACAAAATTATTATGAAACCAAAACCCAAATTAATAGCCCATGCACTCTAATGATCCAAATAGCTCTATGTGTGTGACCCAATAGGCTCTTACCACGTTGGCAATGATCATAAATCACATTTATGATCATAAGCAATGAGCGGTGTCTAGAAACACGTCATTGCTACCCAGGTGACAAGATTGTCGGTGATTCGACTAAACCTTTATGATGATCACCGATATATGCCACTATCCCTTTGTCCAAGATATCAAGACTAATCACGAGACATGGAATGTGTCATTCTCGTATAGCCCAATCCTTGGTTTCTTGATTACCGAGTAGACCAACTTAAACTGATGACATTGATATCGTATATCAACTCATCCAAGCATGGCCATGCATTTTTCTAAGTCTTATTCTATCAAGGGGCCCGAAGATATCACTCCCGTTTCATAGGACGGACAAATCCCATCTTGATCATGCAAATCCATCCGTATGATATGTGACATTCCCAATGACCTCCTTCAACTTAACTTACTTACGAGCAACAAAGGAAAGTATCAAAGTATGTGACTCACATGTAAGGAACCTTGATGATCTTAGGTCAAAGGACTACATATACCATGATCACTATGAGAATCACTTATGACATTCATATAATGATCCATGTAGCATTCTAATGGTAGGTCGGTCTAGTACACAAGTTCTTCAACTTGTACCCATTTGTAGACTACATATCTCATAGTAGTCTCCACATATGCTAGTCGTTATGTATTATTGCAACCCGCTCCACAATAATACTAGACTAGGGACGTTTTAGAATATCATTATTCTAGGGTTACAATTATGATTATTACATTACGCAGAAATAGAACAATAAACATAATTGCTAGATTAATGCCTTAATAAAATATCATGACTCAATGTGCAAAAAAACAATCATCTCATGATTGGCGTTTGGGCACAACACTAACACATCCTTCCTCAAGGTAGGCCAGAAGTATCCTTGCCGGAGTAATACCCCGGCAAGGGCATCAGTTCCTATGTGAGAACCACAGGCTCGTTCATGGACTTCTTTGAGGACCATCTCAACATCTTCTTCACTAACACACCTCTGTAACGGACTTACATACCCCTGCCGATACAGCTTTTCCCCAATCAAGAAGTATCTTCCAGAGCGCTTTCGCACTTTCGCAGCTTCGAGAGGATCTTCGGGAAGTTTCGACGTTGAAAGGTATTTCTAAATAGGGTCTTTCCACCCTATTCCCGAGGTTGCTATGCACATTACCACCACACTTGGCTGATACAGTACCTTAGTGGAGTTTTTGAATTTGGCCAGAGTATCGACTTCCATATTGTCTCACCAAGGTACATTTTCTATATGTACCGCGTCAAACTCCTGGATGAGCTTTTTCATGAGATCACAGTATTTTGCCAAGTTTAGGTCCCTTGCGCGATAGTCCCCCGCCATCTATCATACCACTAACTGAGAATCACAATGGGCCTCTAGATTCCTTACACCAACTCTTTTTGCCAGCCGTAAGCCTGCTATAAGGGCTTCATATTCAGTGACATTGTTGGTGACACTGAATCCGAATTTGATGGCCTTCCTGGTTTCCACACCGTTGGGGCTGTGTAAGATTACTCCAGCTTCTTGGTGTTCAGAATCGAAGGCTCTATCAACAAGTAGTGTCCACTCAGGTTCATTCTGTTGGGTTTCGGGAGCCAAACAGCGCAGCGGAATTTAACCGAAACCCTCCAGGATCCAAGTGAAACGGGGTAAACCGGGTGTTCGAAAATTTCATACCTAATTTTCGGTTGAGATCTCTCACGCAACTGTAGAGTCGAATCACAAAACCTGAACAGTTGACGTGTTCAGGCTCTCTATGGTATCCACACGAGCCTCTCGGGATCACCACGCTTCCACCACGTCCCGGCAGATGCGTTTCTCTTGCGCTCGCAGTGCTAGCTTGCGTCCTCCAAGGAATTGCAAGAGAAGAGTGCGACTGTCCTTTTGGGAGGCTAGGGCAAGGAGACCTGCGAATTTCTCACTTAAAAGTTGTATTTATAGTGAGACTCAACTTCCAGGCCTAATGGGTTTCAAAGCCCTAATCCAATTAGGATTTAATTTCGGGCTTAATAATGGCTCAACTCCTTGGCCCATTATTAATACGAAATTAAAGTGAAACCATAACCCAAATAATTAGCCCATGCACTCTAATGATCCAAATAGCTCTATGTGTGCAACCCAATAGGCTCTTGCCATGTTGGCAATGATCATAAATCACATTTATGATCATAAGCAATGAGCGGTGTCTAGCAACACATCATTGCTACCCAAGTGACAAGATTGTCGGTGATTCGACTAAACCTTTATGATCATCACCGATATATGCCATTGTCCCTTTGTCCAAGATATCAAGACTAAGCACGAGACATGGAATGTGTCACTCTCGTATAGCCCAATCTTTGGTTTCTTGATTACCGAGTAGACCAACTTAAACTGACGACATTGATATCATATATCAACTCATCGAAGCATGGCCATGCATTTTCTAAGTCTCACTCTATCAAGGGGCCCAAAGATATCACTCCCGTTACATAGGAGGGACAAATCCCATCTTGATCATACAAATCCCTCCGCATGATATGTGACATACCCAATGACCTCCTTCAAGTTCACTCAGTTACGAGCAACAAAGGAAAGTATCAAAGTATGTGACTCACATGTAGGGAACCTTGTTGATCTTAGGTCGAAGGACTACATATACCATGATCACTATGAGAATCACTTATGACACTCATATAACGATCCATGAAGTGTTCTCATGGTGGGTCGGTCCAGTACACAAGTTCTCCAACTTGTACCCATATGTAGACTAGATATCTCATATTAGTCTCCACATATGCTAGTCATTATGTATTATTGCAACCCGCTCCACAATAATACTAGACTAGGGACGTTTAAGAATATCATTATTCTAGGGTTACAATTATGCTTATTACGTTACGCAGAAACAAAACAACAAACATAATTGCTGGATTAATGCCTCAATAAAATATCATGACTCAATGTGCAAAAATACAATCATCTCATGATTGGCTTTTTTGGGCACAATACTAACACATTTTTCTAAGGTCTTTCAGTTTATCCTCTGTTTTTGGGACTTCGGCAATAAAGTTTGCCGATGTTTAGGCCTTTATTGCTCTTCTCGGCTCATAGGTGATGTCATATTCACTGAGCTCAATGCACCATTTTGACAATCTTCCCGAGTGGTCCACCTTTCCCATGACATCTTGAAGAGGTAGGTTACTTCGGACTATGATAGGGTGCCCTTGGAAGTAAGGTCGCAACCTTCTACTTGCCAGTACTAGGGCATAGATAGCCTTTTGCAGAAGAGGATACCTAAGTTTGGCACCATGCAGGGACTTACTCACATAATACACTAGCCATTGCTTTCTACCCTCTTCCTTTACTAACACCGAGCTTACTGCCTTTTCAGTGACGGCTAGGTAGAGGATGAGGGGTTCACCCTTCCATGGTTGCCGAAGTGTCGGTAGGTGGGTTAAAAAGCGTTTAAGCTCATCCCAAGCCTTTTGGCAGTCTTCATTCCAAGGGCATTCCTTGCAACCGAAGTCACCTTCATTTTTTGCTACTTTGGTAAGTAGTTTGAAGAATGGTTGGCACCTATCCCCGTATTTGGAGATGAATCTACTAAGACCCTAAGGGTCGTGATTCTCCCCGTCAGTCTTTGCACGTCCTTTGTCATTGTAGGAGTTTAGAATCCTAGCAGGGACTTAACCTTTTATGGGTTGGCATCGATACCTCTTTCCGATACCATGAATCTGAGGAATTTGCTCGAATTCACTCTGAATATGCACTTCTCAGGGTTGAGATGGATTCTAAAGTCCTGAAGTCGGTGGAATGTTTCCTTTAAGTTGAAGATATGATTACTAGGTAGTTTGCTCTTAACTGTCATATTGTCGACATATACTTCCATATTTCTCCCAATTTGGGAGTCGAACACCCTATTCATCAGCCTTTGGTACGTGGCCCCTGTATTCTTAAAGCCGAAAGGGATTTTGATGTGGCAGTAGGTCTCGACTATGGTGATGAAGGTGGTTTTTTCCTTGCCTTCAGGATCCATCCAGATTTGGTGGTATCCGCTAAAGGCGTCGAGCAAGCTAAGTAGACCATAATCGGTGATTTAGTCCACCAATTGATCTATATGTGGTAGAGGATAAGAATCCTTAGGACAGGCATCCGTTACATTTTGGAAGTCGATGCACATTCGGAGCTTATCACTTCCTTCCTTCATGGCAATGACAACATTGCTAAGCTATTCGGGGTACTTGACTTCTCTTATTACACCTACCTCCATTAATCGTTGGACTTCAACTCTAATGAAGTTGTTCTTATGCACCGGGAGGCTACGCTTTTTTTACTGAGTAGGCTTCACCTCTAGACGCACTTTAAGGCTACGTTGAATTATCCGAGGGTCTACCCAAGGCATGTCCTTCAGAGAGTAGGTAAACATTTGTTCATTAACAGAAAAGACAAAAGCTTTTGTTTGTCACCGTCAGCCAGTTGTTTCCCCACTCAGGTACTTTGGCCTGGGACAAGTTCTTCATCCCCTGTTTTTATTGTTTCAAAGTCACCTACTCCTTCTCCTATTGCCTCTTCAGCGAGTATGCTCTTTTCTTCCGAAGTCTATGCATGAACTTTCATTAGACTTTGTCTTGCCTTCACGAAGACTTTCCTCACCTCAGCTTTATCAATGAATATTTCTGCGTCCCCTTCCTTTGTGCCGAAGGTGACTGTAAGGAATTTCACATATGGCCAAATGTGGAGATTTCCTTGTGTCTGCCTTCCGAGGATGGCATTGTATGAGGAAAGGACATCTATGATGATGAACCTTGTCATTGTGGAGCCGAAGAGCTCTTTCTTGTCTAGAATTGAAGTTCCCCTTAGCATCAAGGGCAGATCAATCCACCCGAGTACAGGGAGTTCGGAAGGACCTACACCGAACATAGGGGAAGTAACAGGTTTTAGATTACCCTTGGAGATGCCCAAGTTCGGCAATAGGTGGGAGAACAAAACATTAGCACTGGAACCATCATCAATGAGCACTCTTTTGACGTCCCAGCTCCTTATCCTTGCCATGATTAAGAGGGGGTCATCATGAACTTCACGGTAGACTCATCTTTCCGAACAAGCTTGTTCGCTGGGTTTCCTAACTCCATCATTGAGATTTCCCAGACTTTCCCTTTTCTCTCAGCTAAGGGTATCCTAGAAGTGATTGTCTGGATTACTCTTGTTGGAGGTAGTGGATGCTTTCTGGGACATTGGTTCCGATGTCGGTCAAAATCATAGTCCTTATCTTCCCCTTTGCTTGCTTCTTCCTTTCATCCCTTAGGGAACGACATTCGCAGGTATCGCCACAGTTGGCCTTGTTTGATCAGAGATTCGATGTACTTTTTTAGCTGGAAGTAGTCCTTGGTGTCATGCCCATGGTCTCGGTGAAACTGGCAAAACTTCTTCATGTTCTTCTTATTCTCCGAGGTCACGGCCTTCGGACATTAGATAGTAGTCCCTTGCCTCTCCATGGCCATCAGTATGTTTGTCCTTGTGGTGTTCAAGGGAGTGAATGACTCCTACCTCTTACCTCTTTGTTTCTGAGGTCTGCCTCCACCCTCGGTAGGATATTGAGAGTGATGACTCTGACCCTTGAAGTGATGGTGATCAGACTTCGGGCCCCCCATCCTTAATTCCTCAACTATCATGTGTTGTTTAGCCCTCCGGTAAAATTCTTTGAGGGTGTCTGGGGGATCTTTGGAGAACTCTATAAGAGTTGTGAATCTCTCTGAAGTCCTCTAATCATGGTGAGGATGCAAATTTCGGGGTAGAAGTCGGGCATGTTCAGGGGTTCTCTGTTGAACCTCTCAACATAGTCCCGAATGGTTTCCCCATTCTTTTGGGCTATGGCAAACATTTGGATCGGTATCTTGGTCATCAGCCTACTTCTGATGAACTGCTAGGTGAATGTGGCAGATAACTCCTGGAGACACATTATGGTTCTAGGACCCAGGGAGTTATACAACGCAGTTGTTGACCCTAAAAGGGTGATTTCAAGGCACTTGCAGAGGGTGGCATCATCAGCAGCATGAAACACCACTCTGCGCCTATACTTAGTCAAGTAAGCTTAGGGGTCACTACATCCATCATATGTTTCCAAGTGAGGTACTCGGAAGTCACTCGGCATAGGTATCTCTACCATTGAACGGATGAAGGGTGACTCTTCTCCGATGAACGTCTCCGACAACCTCGACCAAACAGGCTTCTGAGAGATCTATCTTTCTACCTCTTCCAACCTCTCTAGGATCTTCTCCTTGAGGGAGGTAAGATTGTTTTCCGCTCGCTGTCTGGTTGTTGTTGGCAACAGAAAGCAACTTCTCCTTTTCGGAGAGTAACTTCGTCAGCATGGGGACTGGGACCTCTCGTACAGGGATGGACTTCGCCGGTGGGAAGTCCTGGGTTCTTTTGACACCGTGTCTCCTGCATGACATCCTATAGAGGGTACATTCTCTATTGAAGACTCATCGTGGGAGCCCCCGCTTCCAGATCTCCGGCGGGATAACTTTGGGCTCCTCTCTTACCGGATGCTAGAAGAAGGCGCCCTTCCCCTGGGAGGTGGTTGTGACCACCTTTGGTTGAGCTGTTGGGTCATTTTAGTCACAATAGAGTACTGAAAGTCCCGTAGAAAGCTCTTCATGATCGTCAGAGGACATTCATCCTTAGGCAAATAAGTCTCTACCGTAGGTTGTTCAATCACAGTTGGAGCTTCCGGCACGGATTGGGACTTCAGGAGTCCCTTGTCCTTAGAACGCCGGGTCTCAACAACGGTGACCTGAGAGGGAGTTCCCACAGATAGTGCCAAATGATTCCCAGCGACATCCTCATTGTATGACATGCTGGCATGAGGAAGAGACTTCTGGTGTGAAGGTGCCTAAATGAGAGACTTTTGGTAGGATGGTGTCCGCAAAACTTTGAAGAATAGGGGTTAGAGACTCCCTGGAATGTGTTTCCGAGGGAGGATCCTCCGACGCCCAAGTCAGTATTTGAGAGTAAGAGTTGTAAAGAGCAAAGAGTGGGAAATAGCTAGAGTTCTGTCTCTATTCTTACCAAGGTCATTCCTAAGTATTTATAGGAGGGTGGAAGGAGGAAGCCGTTTGACACAACCTGTTTAGATCATGACACATGTTCGGTCAAATTTGATCCGTACCCTCAGAGATAGGTATCTCCAGTTGGCCATAGGCCGTTCCAGCCAGAGGGTAGGGGTGTGTGTGAGGATTGTTTGTTAAAGGCCCCTTAACCATTTTTGTCATATCTCTGCATGACCTCTTCGGAGAATGAGACCCCTTCAGGGTATAAGGCTCCTTCGAAATAGGAGGTCCCCTTCAGCTCAATATAGCCACCAAGGGCTATCAGGAGAGGCCCTTCGATAGAGTGGGACACCTTTAGAAGACGCTCTTCCTTACCGGTGATGGGGATATACTTTCCCAAACTTGGTGAGTTCGCTATTCCAAAGGTGGTAGTGTATAGATTTTTTGAGGTCGATTCTGTTACCTACTGAGGTGGTTATCGTTCACTGAGGTTGGTGCTAGGTCTTCCCCGAGGGTGGCTTTTGGCTAGGTGATCTAGAGATCTCGGGGATAATGGCGCCTTGGTTATAAGGTGGTGTTCCTCTCGAAGATGGTAAGGGCCCCCCCTTCCTGAGGTTGGTCACTCATGTTTCCTGAGGGTAGTGCTTCTCAAGTTATTTTGGGAATTCGAGAAGGGTTAATAGCCCTTTGGCTATCAATATTAATGTAACAAAAAAAAATCCTTGGTTTGCTTTAATTCTGTACTTGATAATGGAGCAAAGAAAATGGGGGTACATGGTTAGAATGATACATTTTATTAGTGGAAGTTACAGGTGCAATGGCTGGTCACTAGAACTTAACAAGAATGCTTGATGTGTGGTAGCCAAGATTAATACTTGTGCTAGTGTTTTCCTTCTTTGCTGCCATGGTGTGTATGGACTGTGAATATGTTTGTGATGGTTGGACCAATATGCATATGTTTACATAGTGCCCAAGAGGGCCACTTGAGTATGCACACGAAGGGTAGTGTTCTAATGGCCTACAGAACATTACCAATCCTTGGAGTCTAAATGCACAATTTTGGCATCGTAATTGGACTACCCCCGGAGTGGGTAATAGAAGTTGGTATTACAGCATGCTTTATACATGTACATAGCATATAGTTGTATTGCATGCATCTACATACATAAACTCAGTGTGGTCAGTTGCTAGTATCAAGTTGCATTAAAATACCTAAGAGCTTTATATGTGCTCTATGATGAATCATCGATGCAGGAAGTAAACATGGTTGCCACAAGGGGAGGGGAACCACCCCAAAGGCCTCTTATTGATTCTGGGCAACAAAGAAATGGACAGAATTGAGGGAATCAGGGGCAACAAGGGGTACCAAACCCTGAAGTACGTCAGGTTTGGTTAGAGCTTCAGAGGAACTTAGCTTTAATTAATGAAAACTTCATAAGGCTGATTCAAGCACAATAGTAGGGAGTCCAAGTAGCACCAGCAGAACTAGTTCAGGATGTACAATAGTATCCAGAAGAGGATATTAGGAACAAATCTAAATATGTTCCTTTTTGAAGCATAGAAATACAAATGATGAAACTGTTGAGGAGGAAGATGAAGATAGGAGAAATCCAAAAGGAAGAAGACTAAGGTCTAAGATTGGTCAGGTATCTAGGACCAATTCCTCAGTCTATGACCATTTCTCCATTAGGAATGCGATTGAGGATGGCGATGAAAAAAGATCCAGGAGAAGGTAGAGAGATCATAGAGAGCATCACCATATAGAGGGTTCTCCCCGATCCAAGAGACATAAATTAAAGGATCGAGAAGGCCTTGATGAAGCCAGACTATTGGAGAGGTTCCATGGCCTAAGACCTCTACAATTGGATGGAAGAGCTGGGCTAAAGAGAGTTGACCAGTGGTTAATCTTCTTTGAAAAAATGTTTAAGAGGATGCCACTCAACTCCACCAAAAGAGTGTCACAGGCTACCTATAATCTGGTAGGTAGTGTAGAGATATGATGGAGGAGCTCTAGAGATAGATATGCTATCCAGAAGGGTGAAAGGCTACGAGAAGACATGGAAATAACTTCGCCAGAATTGACCCAGCTATTTTAGGAGTAGCACATTAGTGATGCTATCAAGGATATGAAGCAAGCTGAATTTGATGCTCTAACACAAGACAACCTCAGTGTCATAGAGTATGAGCACAAATTTAGTCAGTTGGTGAGGTATGCTCGTCAATATCATGAACTAGAGGAGTTGAAGGCCAAAAGATTTGTCAGAGGCCAAAAGTCAAACATTAGAAAGGCTATTAGACCTTTTGGAGCAGTTACATACTATGAAGTAGTGCAGAAAGCTCTATTAGTAGAGTAAGAGGAGTATGACACTAAGTACTTTCCCAGTGGCCGAAGGGAAGGTAGTCAAGCAGGAGGCAAGCAGAACAAGCCACCATGTGGCAAGGGAATTAACAAGAATTCACAACTTAGTGATGAAGGCAAGGTTAAGGGGAAGTTCCCTGGCCTAAGGTACCCTAAATGCAAGAAGTTTCAAGGAAAGAAACCTTCCTATTTTGGCACCAAAGCCTATCTAAGATGTGGATCCCTGGATCATTGGATCAAAGGCTTCCTACAAACTCAAATGAGGCTAAAAGACCAAGGTCAAGTAAGGCCTATTCGGGTAGGACCTACACAAGGACCACCTAGGGAGGGACAACAGAGGCCAATTCCTGTAGTGCCGAGGCCACCAGTGCAGGTAGCTGGCAGAGTCTTCCAAGTGGAGAAACCAGAAACATCAGAGCAGGGAGGAGCACTAAAAGGTAACATTTACCTTAATGGTATGCATGTTAGTGTTCTATTTGATAATGGTGCATCTATGTCTATAGTAGCTAGGAAATTTGTTGATGCCACAAAATTGCCTACTGAAATCATACCTAAGATATCCTTAATAAAAATAGGAGGTAGTCAATGTCTTTTCACTAATGACCTAGCTAAGGATTGTGAGCTAGTATTCAAAAGACTAAGGTTATGACTAGTCTGTTAGTGTTGGAGATTACTAAGTATGATTTAGTGTTGGGTATGAATTGGCTTGCTATGCATAACATAAGAATTGATTGTGCTAAGAGATAAATCACATTGCCTAATGGTGAAGTGCATGCATTAGTGAATTCTAAGGAATCAGTGTGTGAAATGCATGGCATGGAGCTAGAGGTAGTAGATGAGATACCTGTGATTTCTGAGCATGATTACTGTTATGCATTGAACACAATGATGAGGAAGTGGACAGAATACCTGTAGTGAGAGACTTTTCACAAGTCTTTCCTAAAGACCTGCTAGGTATTCCTCCACTAAGGGAAATTGAGTTTGAGATGAAGTTCCAACCAGAAGCTAGTCCAATATCCATACCTCCTTATAGAATGCCAATCACAGAGATGAATGAGCTCAAGAAACAACTTATTGAACTTCTTAAAAAAGGGTTCATAAGGCCAAGTGTTTCACAATGGGTAGCTCCCGTTCTCTTTGTGAAAAAGAAGGATGGATCTTAAAGACTATGCATTGACTACAGGAGGCCCAATGCAGTCATTATCAAGAACAAGTATCCACTCCCTAAGATTGAGGATCTTTTTTATCAACTTAAGGGAGTTAAGATATTCTCCACGATAGATTTGAGATCTAGATACTTCCAGTTGAGAGTAAAGGAAGAGGACATTCCTAAGACTGCATTTAGGACCAGATATGGGCATTATGAGTATACAGTCATGCCATTCGGTTTTACTAATGCCCCACCTGCTTTGATGGACCTGATGAATGGGGTGTTCAGACCACATTTGGACAAATTTGTGGTTGTGTTCATTGATGACATCCTAGTGTATTCCAAGGATGAAAATGAACATGAACATCATTTGAAGATTGTCCTAAAGACTCTATTGTAACATTAGCTTTATGCCAAGTTATCCAAGTGTGAATTCTGGATATGGGAAGTGTCTTTCCAAAGACACATCATAGATGCACAAGGCCGTAGGGCAAACCCTGAAATGGTCAAGGCAGTGAAAGAGTGGGAAAGACCAAAGACTTTGAAGGAAACCAGAAGTTTCCTAGGATTAGCTAGAAACTATAGGAGACTTGTATTAGGCTTTTTCATCATTGCCTGAGTTCTTACTCATCTGACCAAGAAGGGTCAATGATTTGAGTGGACTAAAATGTGTGAAAAGAGTTTCCAGGAGCTCAAGTAGAGGTTGATTGAAGCTCCAGTATTGATTCTGTTAGTGTTGTGACCAAAATTCAATCATGAGATGATTGTATTTTTGCACATTGAGTCATGATATTTTATTAAGGCATTAATCCAGAATTTATGTTTGTTGTTTTGTTTTTGCGTAACGTAATAAACATATTTGTAACCCTAGAATAATGATATTCTCAAATGTCCTTGGTATAGTATTATTATGGAGCGCGTTGCAATAATACATAACGACTAGCATAGGTGGAGACTAGTATGAGATATGTAGTCTACATATGGGTACAAGTTGGAGAACTTGTGTACTGGACCGACCCACCATAAGAACACTACATGGATTGTTATATGAGTGTCATAAGTGATTCTCATAGTGATCATGGTATATGTAGTCCTTCGACCTAAGATTAGTTCCCTACATGTGAGTCTCATACTTTGATACTTTCCTTTGTTGCTCGTAACTGAGTGAACTTGAAGGAGGTCATTGGGTATGTCACATATCATGCGGAGGGATTTGTATGATCAAGATGGGATTTGTCCCTCATATATAACGGGAGTGATATCTTTGGGCCCCTTGATAGAGTAAGACTTAGAAAAATGCATGGCCATGCTTCGATGAGTAGATATATGATATCAATGTCATCAGTTTACCCCGTTTCACTTGGATCTTGGAGGGTTTTGGTTAAATTCTGCTACGCTTGTTTGGCTCCCGAAACCCAACAGATTCTTCGTAATCTAAGTAAGCCCTACATCAATTATACAGTGCGTCTAGATCTGGGTTAGGTTATGTGCCTATGCAAGATAGAAATGTCATTGCTTATGGATCAAGGCAATTGAGACCCCATGAACAAAATTATCCTACCTATGACTAGAACTGGCAATAGTGATTTTTTCTTTAAAGCAATGGTGGCATTATTTGATGGGTAGTTCTTTTGTGATCTACACAAACCATAGGAGCCTGAAGTACTTTTTCACTCAGAAAGAGTTGAACATGAGGCAAAGGAGATGGTTAGAGTACATCAAGAACTATGACTATTGTATAGAGTACACTGAGAGCAAAGGCAATCTAGTAACAGATGCCTTGAGCAGGAAGTACACGGGTCTTCTGAAAGGAGGATCCATAACTGATTATGATTAGCAGAATAGTTTGCGATGCATATGGCATAAGTCGCATAAGTGGGAGGAAGCCCAAATCTACACATTGACAATTTAGTCCAGATAGATTGAAGAAGCCAGGAGGCATAGAAGACAAATCCTGATCCCAAAAAAATTTTAGGAGAGGAAAAAGGTTCCTTGTATCAATCTTTTGCCTACAAGCAAGGATTACTGTATTTCAGGGACCGAATCTATATGCCTAAAGCCGCAAAGCTCAAGGATGAAATAGTTGAAGAAGGTCACATAAGCAAGTTGAATATCCATCTAAGAAGTGAGAGAATGTATAAAGACTTGAAGGCTCACTTTTGGTGCCCAAATATGAAGAGAGACACAGATACTTATGTCTCCAAATGTGCTACATGCTAGAGGGTAAAGGCACAGCACCAGAAGCCAGCTAGTATCCTATAGACTTTACCTATACTAGTGAGGAAGTTGGGCAACATAACCACGGGCTTTTTGACTGGGTTGCCTATGACCAGATTAAGACATGATATAATCTAGGTCATTGTGGATAGGCTAACAACATGTGCCCACATCTCACCTATGAAACTTGCAGACTCCTTAGAGAAGTTAGCTCATAAGTATGTCTAGGAGATAGTGAGACTACATGAAGTGCCAGATTCCATTATATTTGATAGAGATCCAAGATTTACAGCTCGATTTTGGAGTGCTTTTCACAAAGCACTAGGAACCAAAATCCACCTGAGTACTACTTACCACCCTTAGACTGATTGGCAAACTGAAAAGGTGATATAGATATTGGAAGACATGCTCAGGAGCTATGTGTTAGATTTCAAAGGTGAATGGGACAAACATGTGCCATTGTTGGAATTCTCATATAACAATAGTTACCAAAGCACCATTGGCATGGCACCGTATGAAGCATTATATAGAAGAAGGTGCATGAAACCCCACTGTTGGGTGGAAGCCTTAGATAGGCTAGAGTTGGGCCCCAAAATTATTGAACAGACAACTGTCAAAATCAAGAAAATTCAAGAGAGATTAAAGGCAGCCAATGAAAAGCCACAGCCTATGTGAACAAAAGAAGTAGAGACTTACAATTTGAGGTTGGTGACAATGTTTGGCTGAAAGTTGCACCAACCAAAGGCACTGTCAGATTTGGTAGAAAAACCATGTAAGCTCCAAGATACATAGGTCCTTATAAGATCTTGGACAGAGTTGGCAAGGTAGCATACAGGTGAGCTCTACCGCCAAGCATGTCAAGTGTTCATAATGTTTTTCACATCAATATGCTTAAGAAGTCTCTTGACATATGAAGAGAAACATATAACTATCTTAGCCAAGGATAACAAAAGGTTAAGAAAAAAACTTATTCCCATGGTTAAAGTTCAAGGGTCACACCATTCAGAAAGAGAAGTAACCTGGGAAACTGAAAAAAACCTTATGGAAAAATATCTTGAAGAATACCTAAAGCTAAAGGCTATTTTGGAGGACCAAAATTTTTAAGGGGGAGAGGATTGTTACCACCACACAAAAATGGGAGAATTACAAGTGTAACATAATGGTTAAAAATCCATTATATTGTGTAATTCTCTTCATAGTCATTCAAGTGTGAGGGGTAAAAGGTATAATGAACACCTCCTCAAAAGTGTTCCAAGTTGGTAACTTGGCCCTCAAGAAAAGCCTTAAGGGTTGCTTGTTTGTCAAGCAACTATGGTCTTTTTGTAACATTTTGGAAATTTAGGTACTCAATTGTAAAACTCTCTAGAAAGAGATTTGGAGAATTATGAAAAGGATATGAATGATATGAAAGTGCTATTGAAGGAAAAAATTGCTTATAGAAGACAACTAAGGGCAAAGAAAATAGAAAAAGGCATAAAGGAAGCAATTTGGAGTAAAAGGAAACAAATGTAGGCCTTAGGATCTGTATGTCTTCGAATTAAGTCAAAGGAAGCAATTTGGAGTTTTCCCACCTAAAGGGGTGGCTATGGCTTGTAAACGGATAAAAAATGTTGGGCACATGTGTACCAATGAGTTTAAGACAAAGCAACCACAATTAGTTAGAAGGAAACTGACATAAACCAAGGTTAAGCTTGGTTAAGTGTGTTTTGTGCCCTTAAGCTCATTTAAGGCCATTTAAGTGGCCAATTCACTTATCTTTCTCCCACTTTCGGCCTCCTCAAGCCCAAGAACACAGCCACACTTCCTGCATGGCCACCACACCTTCAAACTTGCAATTAATTGAAATTGAAGGCAAAAGGAAGTAATTGGAAGCAAACTAGAGCTACTGCTTGGATGCTTCAAGGATCAAGCTTGATTTTTGGCCTACCCACTTTGGTAAGGGTTCTCTTGCTCTCATGGGTTGTTTTCTATATTTTCAAGAAATCATCGTGCTAGGGTTAAGCTTCAAAAAGAGCCACAAGCTTAATGAACCAAGCTTAGTGAAATAGTACACTTATTGAAGGTTTTGTGACCTAGTGTCGAGTGCACAATGATTACAGTGAAATGAGGGTTTCTAAATCCCAAAGTTAGTACTAACTAGTGTTAAAATCCTCCTATGACCAAGCATTAGCTTGAGGAGTGCTGCCATAGTGATTTATTTTTGTTTATTGCTTATTTTATGGACTAACCTATGGTTTATGTTGCTGCTGCATTTCATGTGTTTGTTGGTTATGAATGGTTGCTATATGTTATATATATGCATTGTGCTTTTTTTGTTTTAGTGTCTTTGGATTCAGGTTTTAATTATGGTTAAATTGCCTATTGAATCCAAGTGCTACCTTTACTAAGTTTCTTAATGAAACTTAATCATCCCAATTATGTCATTTCAGGTATAGCAGAACGATCACATTCAAACTGACCATTTTTGTTTGATTTTTTATGTAAAATTTTAGGTACATCAACTTCCATATGTCTAGTCATTATCTAGAAATTTTGATGATTTTAGGAGCACATTTGGTATTTTTAATGGTGGTACTTATTGTATCATGCAGCAGCTATCTAGCATCCTATTCTGGAGTCCATTGTATCTCAGGCACTCTTGTAACCTAGGGTGTGCATTTAGCTAAGTTAAGACAATTTTGTAGTGCATGTATGCATGTACATGTAGTGTAGGTTAAATGAGACACGTATGTGAAGATTTGAGTAATGTTTTGGCTATGTAAGTGATGTGGCGCAAAGCTACCTAAGTGTGAATGATGGGCTGCTTACTTTTAAATTCCATTTTAGGCTCATATGATTGTTAAATGAAAGGGAATGAATTTCCTATATGTAATGGGCATATATGGGGTAGCCTTGGAGGGCTTCCCCCTTGTCAATGAAGTGTTTACACACTTATGAAATTTTATATGGGCAAAATGGTCATAAAGTGACCAAAATTTTGACTTTGCAATTAAAATTCTATATCTCCCTATGTGGAAGCAAGCTTTATATGAAATTTTGATAGCACCTAGAAAACATCAAGAGGTTGAATAGGGATTTGGAATATCAGAATTTGGACCTGTAGTTAAAGATATGACATTGCAAAATTTGCTAAGTAATTATTCATTTAGTCAGAATTTTGTAACCAATTTAAAAAATCCATAACTTGGTCCATAGGTGGGGTATTGATGTAACAAAAAAATTCTTCATTTGCTCTAACTCTCTAGTTGATAATGGAGCAAGGAAAACAAAGGGGTACATGGCTAGAATGATACATTTTATTAGTGGAAGTTATAGGTACAGTAACTTGTCACTAGAACTTAACAAGATTGCCTAATGTGTGGTAGCCAAGATTAAGAGTTGTGCTACTGTTTTCCTTCTTTGCTACCATGCTGTGCATGAAATGTGAATATGTGTGTGATGGTTGGACCAATATGCATGTGTTTACATGGTGCCCAAGAGGGCCACTTGCGTATGCACACTAAGGGTAGTGTTTTGATGGCCTATAGAACATTTCCAATCCTGGGAGTCTAAATGCACAATTTTTGCACCATAATTTGGCTACCCTTGGAGTGGGTAATAACATGCCCCCTCCAGAAGAAACAAAGTTACATATTTGATTCCCAGATATTGCCTTTAAGCCAAAATAATTTTCATATTATTTGAGACTGCCTCTTTGGCACAATAGTGTTATTTACCATCCAGGATTTTCACCTTTAGAAGAAGCCACACCCGAGGTAGTGATGTTATACCTTAGCGGCAGGTGTGTTACTGTTGATAGCCAAACGCTATCGCCTCTATCTGGCCGAACTCCCTGCCACAGTAATGGCCAGAAGAAGCTGGCGCTACCCGAGAAAAGGTGTGATCAGGCACCTCGGGAGATAGCCGAAGAGCTTTGAGCCCGGCACGCCAGGACACTACTCGGCCCCCCCAGGGTCGTGAACAGATCGCCTTCGAAAAAGTGGCAGCAGACATAGCGAGCCGAACACAATATCCCCGAAGGCGGAACTCCCTAAAGCTGGGAACCCCCGAACTCAGGGCTTGTTTCCCCGAAGAGGCTCTGTCCGTACCAAAGGACGACCTCACCCAGGGACCTCGGGAGTACGGCAGGGGTATTTATGGAAGCATTTAAGGAAGCCTCTGACACATCCATTCACAGACGCCACAAGCCGCCTCAAAAGGCGCTCTGCCACGCTGACGCCATCAAAATCACATCATGGCCCGTCTCAGCACATGGCTCAAGGTAACCTACTATCTGTCTCCTATGCCTAGAAAGTCAGGAACGTTCAACCGAACACGTGTCACGATCTGAACGGGCTAGGCACTCCTATAAATACCAGGAGTTAATACCAGACAGGAGGTTGGTTGGCTGGCAAAATACGGCTCCTGTTACCAGGCAAAACTCCTCAGCCCTTTGTGCTATTTTCTCTGCCTTTCTCTCAGCCACCACTGACTTGGGCGTCGGAGGCTCCCCCCCCGGAAAAACACTCCGGGGGCCTCCTAACCTTTTGTTTCTGAGCTTGCAGGCACTCTCCTTTGGGCTGTCCAGTGCACCAGGCGTTCTTCCTCCCAGAAGTTCCTCCACCAGTCACTATGACTATAAACGATGAGGCCCCTGGCCATCAACTGTATGCCAAGAGTTTTGGTGAAGTTACACCTTTGCCAGTCACGTGTTATTTTAAGCCAAAACTTCTACTCAGTGAAGTTAGATCGTTGGCATAGATGACCATTTTTCTCCTCAGGGTTTTCATTTCCTGCCATCTGCATGATTTTCAAAGACCATTTCATCATTTCCAGCTAATGGGTCTGCCACCTTGGTGTGCGTGTGCCCTTATTTTATGCATCAAGTGACACCTGTTGCCAGATCAATGGTCATCTTTCCCCTCCATTTCATTGGTTACATCTCTTTGCCTGTAGAGGATCATTATTGCATCATTCCATCTGCCTTCTTCAGGCTATATAATCCATTCTTTGCTTCAAAAGCTGCTCACCTTTCATATTCGCTTTCTGCTATTTTCATATGAGACTTTCCTTTTCTTCTCACTTTCTTCCTTTCCAGTGATGGTCCTAGCAGAAAAGCAAATTTTGGTGAACTTTTAGGGTGCCTTGAAAGTTTTCCCAGTTGCCCAAAAGGTAGGTGTTCTTCCCAAATTTGGTTTGCTTTTTTTCCTCCCTTAGCCCTTTCTGAAGTTAGAGCCTTAAGTTCTGGAGATGTTTGTTTAGAGTGCCAGGGTTAGTTTTGTCCTAGAGAGTTGGAGTTTACTTAACTCACACCGGAGCTATGCCACTTTGGATAAATTGAAGAAGTAGTCGGTGAAGTTCTTTCTTCCTTCTTATGCCAAGACTAGGCTCCCCAGCCGTGGTGAGTTGAGATACCTACCTTGAGTCAAAGAGATTGCCATTTTAGGCCATAGCTAAAGGCAGGTCTTTGGTGTCCTCCTCTGGAAATGGTTTATGATATTTGCCAATTTCATGGCATTGCAATCAACTAGATGCTGCCGAACTCCTACTCTCACTTTAATGGTTTCTTTTGCATGTGTTTGCAAAATAATTCCTCACCTTAATTTTTTCATGCAATACTACAAACTTCATCTTGTCTTGAAGGGGAGATTTTTCTTCTTGCTCCCTCAAGGATCTGGGAGCAAGAAGTTTACTTTCATCTTTAGAATGAAGGATACTTGGCAAAGATGGCAGAAGAAGTATTTTTTCATGGTGATAGATGAGAAATGGAAGAATCTGCGTTTGAACTGGGATTCTTGGATTTGGGCTATCAATGTGATGGATCCATTGAAGTTATTTACCTTTGAATTAGAGTTCTAGTTCAACGAATTTGACTGCTGTATTCAGGTGATGGTTGATTAGCAGGGTCAATCACCTTGGTGGCCACTATGCCCTTTTCCAACTAGATGGAACTTGATGACCGAATAGGTTCTTTGGGAGTTGGACATCATCAAGGAGCATATGACTGACAAGGATATGTAAAAACCGGGAGTTGACAGAAGGAAGTCTTGGCTGGTTCTACTCCTTGGGGGTGAACGCTCTTACACTGACCTTGTAGGGACTAAGCTCATTTTCAACTTTTGTTTCTTTAAATTTTTTATACTTACACTGATATTTTTTACTTTGCAGAAATTGGTGACAAATCTATTGCCTTCTACAAAAGCCTGTTCCATGGCTAGGCCAAGAAGGGGGAACAGAAGAGGAAAGCCCCAAAGAGAAAAAATGGGCCATCCTTTCCGGGGCAATCTTTGCCAGCCTCAAGGGAAAAGAAAGTCAAGGAGGATATACTTCCTCTGCACCCTGAAGGTGGTACCAAGGTTGGAGAGCCTTCATCCAAAGTAGCCATACTCTTCATCCCTGTCAGCCTTAGTTCAGCAGCAAAGACCTTGCGTACTTCATTGGCGGTGCTCTTTATTGAAATGCCAAAAAGCGGAAAAGGGAAAAGGGGAAATTGGTCCCTATTGAAGTCCTCAACCTTAGTCACTCTGAGGCCATGGACGTTGAAGCGCCTCTACTAGGATTTTCTTTTAACTTTTCATTTATAGATCTTGGATTTTTGGGATTTTAAATTTTATAGATGAATGGTTAATAGATGATGTGGTGATGGAACTTTGGCATGACTTTGTAAAGGATTTATGCCGGATAGAGTGGATGAAGGAGCATGCTCAGAAGCGCACTATTTAGGATGCTAGGATCCCAAATAATAAGATCCCGAGGGAGCCCTTCTGGACATTCACTGAAGATATGGACTTGTTTTCGGAGAACTTTTAGAAGATGGTTCCCTAAATGGCAAGGGGGAACATAATGAATGGCATTTTTGAATCTTTGATGGAGTCCTATCTGAATGAGGTGATTCTGGCCGCTCAGATTTCTGAGCATGCTACTAAGGTGTTCTACTTATCTTGAGACTTGGGAAAATTTTGGTCAACTTTTTTCCCAATTTTTACTTATCTGTAATGCTTTACTTTTTAATCTTTCTGATGCTTGCTTATGGAGGATACCTCCATGCCTGGGTTGTGAAACAAACCTCCATCTAAAATTAGATGGAGGAGAATTTGGCTAAGGATGTAGAAATGTTCACGAACTCCAGACTCAAATATGGCATACTCAAAAAAGTATCAAAGAAGAGCTAGCCATGCCTCGCCCAAAGATTCTAAAGAGCAAGAAGGAACTTCTTGAAGAGTATTCTTCAAAAGTTTTTGACCTTAGGGCGAAGTTAGTAGAACTTGGTTCACTAATGGAGGCTTTTTAGAAGTAGAAGGTGGATGTTGCTACTAACCCGACCAAGGCATTGGGGATAAATGCTGAACTTCTTATTGAGGTCGATTAGTTGAGGAAATGAAAGAAGAAGAAAAAGAAGAAAAAGTAAAACGGAACAGACACTCTGAAGAATGAGTTATAAGAGTTAAATGTGAAGAAAGCAGAAGCTGAAGAAGCAACAAAGGCTTTTTTTCAAGATGGCTTCTGCCTCCCTTCCCATCAAATTCCTTTGTGCTTCCCTAACCTTGACATCTCTTTTCTTTGAGCCCTTGACATTCCCAAAAGGCCTTCCTCGAGGTGGTCGAAGATGGAGTATCTTAACCTTCCAGAGCAGCCTCAGGCAGATGAAGACACCCAAGATGTTGACAATACTGAAGATATTGAGGTTGAAGATGACGTCGAAGAATAGCTTTCCCTCTTCTTCTTTTTTTTTTTGTATTCTCTTTTGATTTAATGAAACTCCTTTTGCATGTTTATGAAATTGCCTAAGTCCACAAATTTTTGCTCTTTTCCAACAAAAGATAACTCTTCCGAGGCTAGTTACCTTAGGCCAAAATGATTTCCCTTAGAGTGCCTTTTTCTAGCAAAGCTACTATCTTCGGTAAGTTGCTTAGGTAGGTAATTTATTCACTATCCTAGGTGATATCACCACCTTTGACAAACTTGTGCATTCAAACTTCTTATTTATTATCTTCGGTGAAATAACTATTTTTGGAAAATTTGTTTACTTATTCACCTAACTCTAGTGAAATATCACCATTTTTGGCAATTCCACCTCCTTCAGCATTTTCAATGCCTTTGGCATTTTCACCCTCTTCAACATTTTCAACACCTTTAGCATTTTTTCCATTTTGGCAATTTTTAAGTAACAAAAATGCATCTAAATGTTATGGGTATAACCTTTTGCCATGCATGCAATGTCTTCAGGGCGGTGTGACTTTAGAAAAATTCCTTCAACATCCTCAAAAAAATTTCCTCCATGTACAATGATGTATTAAAACTTTATAGAAAATTTCTTCAAAGAATCCAAATGCTAAATGTTTTTCAATTCTTTTCTTTCAGCATTTCTAAGCTTGTAAACTCTAGGACAAACTTCATCTAGCACCAAAGAAGGTCCTTCCCAATTTGCTCGAACTACCCCATGATATGGTTTTCGTGGTAGCTCACCCTTCTTGAGAAGAAGTTCTCCTATCTTGATTCTTTTAGGTTTGACCTTGAAGATCGCTGTAATGGCTACTCTTTGTTGAAAAGCTCTCATCTTGAGTTCAACCATCTCTCTATGTTCATAAACCATGTCCAGTTTACTTCTCAGGCCGAGGTTTTTCCCTTATTTGTTGAATACCTGCACTCTGACAGAAGGCTTTACAACTTCAATGGGATAAGAGACTCAGTGCCGACCACGAGTGAAAAAGGTGTTTCCCTAGTAACTCTTCTAGAGTTTGTTTGGTAACTCTAGATTACACTCCAGAGTTCTAGAGCCCATTTTCCCTTAGCCTCATTCAACCTCTTCTTTAGGCCATCCTTTTAACAATCTATTGGACACTTCAACCTATCCATTACTCTCTGGATAGGCCACCAGAGCGAAATGTAACTTCAGTCTGAGGTTTGGTGGCAAATTATTGGAACTCTTTGTCAATGAATTGGGAACTGTGATCTACCACTATCACCCTTGGACATCCAAATCTACATATGATCTTTTTTCGTATAAACTTCTGGATGTCTTATGCCGAGATTAATGCCAAGCGCTTTACCTCAATCCACTTTTGTGAAATAGTCTATAGCGACAATACAAAAATTGAGTCCTCCTAAGGCTGTTGGGAGAGGGCTGATAAGGTCAACTCCCCATACTGCTAAGGGCCAAGGATAGTTGTTGAAGTTATTGTTTTAGAAGGCACTCTTTCGATGGGTTCTTGTCTTTGGCTCTAATCACATTTTTTTATGAACTGTCATGCATCCTTTCTTAGAGTGGGCTAGAAATATCCTTGCCGAAGTAGTGCTCTAGCAAGGGCATATCTCCCAATGTGGGAACCATATATTCCTTCATGAACTTCTTTTAGAACCACTTTGGTGTCTTATTCACTGACGCATCTTTACAGGGGATTTGAGTACCACTATCAGTACAACTCCTCCCTAAACATGAAATACCTTCCTACATGCCTTTGCACCGTTGTGGTTTCCTGAGAATCTTTGGATAAGGAGGAACTAGTCAAGTATTCCTGTATTGGAGCTTCCACCTTTTTTTCTGAGGTTGTGAATGCCATTGTGGCTATGCTCAAATAATAAAGTACTTCGGTGGATTGTTTTGACTTAGCCAAAATATCTGCTTCCATGTTTGCTTTTTGAGGTACTTATTCTATTTATACCTTGTCAAATACTTGGATAAGTTCTTTGACAATGTTATTGTAGCTTGCTAAGTTTGGGTTCTTTGCCCTGTATTCCTCTGCCATCTACCAGGCCACTAGTTACGAGTCATTATGGGCCTTGAGGTTTGTTATGCCTTTTTTCCATGCCAATTGCAAGCCTACTGTGAGAGCTTCAAATTTTGTAACATTGTTTGTTACATAGAATCTGAACTTGATAGCGTTTGATGCTTCTATACCTTTGAGACCTCAAAGTACTACTCCGATACCCTAGTGTCCTAATCCTGAAACACCGTCTACAAACAATGTCCACTCGAGCTCCTCGGCTATAAGGTCATCGAGAATATCTTCGGTGGTAGGTAATTCAGCAATAAAATCTGCTAAGGCCTGAGCTTTTATTACCTTCCTCAGTTTGTATGTAATGTCATACTCCCCAAGCTCAATACACCATTTTGATAGGTGGCCTGAGTGGTCCACCTTCTTCATGACATCCTGAAGAAGTAGGCTACTTTAGACTACAATAGAATGTCCTTGCAAATAAGGGCGAAGTCTCCTATTTGGCATTACTAAGTTGTCAATGGCTTTTTGAAGCATAGGGTATCTAACTTCGGCATCATGCAAGGATTTGCTAACATAGTATACAGGCCACTGTTTTCCTCCTTCTTCCCTTACTAGAACCAAGCTTACTGCTTTTCTGGTGACTGTAGAGTAGTGGGTGAGTGGTTCACAATCCCTAGGTTGCTGAAGTGTCGACAGATGGGATAAGTAGTGTTTGAGTTGTCCCAAGCCTTTTAACACCCTTCGTTCCAAGGGTGTTCTTCGATGACGAGGTTGTCTTCACTTTTGGCTATTTTAGTGAGTGCTTTGATGAATGGTCGACATTGATCTCCATAGCTGGAGATGAATATGCTAAGGGCCATTCTTCTTCCTGTAATCCTTTGAATATCCTTGGTAGTTTAGGATTTTCTAAACTTGAGTAAGGTCTTAAATCTTCCTATAAGCCTTTGAATAGGCCTTTGAATATCCTTAGTATAAGAAGGAAGAAAGAACATTGCCGACCACATCTTCATTTTATCCAAAGTGGCACTGCTCAGGTGTGAGTTAAGAAAACTCCAACTTTCTAGGACAGAACTAACCTCAGCACCCTGAACGAACATCTCCGAAACCCAAGGCTCTATCTTCATAAAAGCCTTAAGGAGGAAAGAAAAAAAAAACAAACCAAATTTGGTATGAACAGCCACCTATTCAGCAACTAGGAAAACTTGCAAAGCATTGTGGAAGGTCAGCAAAAATTGCTCCTTCACTAGGACTACCACAGGAAAGGAAGAACATAAGAGGAAAAGGAAAGCCTCAAAGGAAAATAGCATAAAGAAATATGATTAGTGAGGAACTTCTAAAGCAAATAAGGGATTATAGAGCCCAAAGTGGGTAGTTAAAAGGACATCATAATGACCCTCTACAGGCAAAGAGATGTAACCAATGAAATGGAAATGAAAGATGACCACTGATATAGCAACACATGTCACCTAACATGTAAAATGAGGGAAAATTCATACCAAGGTTGCAGACCTATTAACTGGAAAAGAAGAAACAGGGTTTGGAAATGATGCAGATGATGGGAAATGAAAACCCTGAGAAAGAAAATGGGCCATCTATGCCAAATATCTAACTTCATCGAGTACAAGTCTTGGCCTAAAATAACGCATGTCTGCCGAAGGTGTAACTTTGCCAAAAGTCTTGGTTTACAGTAACACACCTCCGACTAAGATATAACTTCACTACCTTGGGTGTGACTTTGTCCAAAGGGGAAAATATTGGACTAAAAATAACACTATTGTGCCAAAGAGGCAGTCATGAAGAAGAAAAAAAATTCTTTTGGCTTAAAGGCAATATCTGTAAACCGAAGATGTAAGTTTGTTTCTTCTAGAGAGGGCATGTGATAGCCGAAGGGCTATCGCCCAAAGAACCTTTGCACTAATGTACCTAACACAACCCCCAGAACTCAATATAGCCAACCTCGGACGATCCTCACCACCACCCTCGGTGACATCCTCACCTCCATCCTCGGGGATTAGCCTAACCAACCTTGTGATAAAATAGTCTACTACCCCCGGCTGAAGAGGTGCTCCCCATACACTATTTATGTCTTTGATAGACTTCTCCTATGCACCTTCAGAAGTTACTCTAATTCTGAAGGGGTTCTCGAGCCCTTGAAGGTTATTAAGGCAAACAAAAAATGTACAGCCCCAAGGACCTCCACATGCCCTGGGCCTCCTGATCGGGCATAATCATCCAAAACTACCAAACATACCTTCCTTTAAGGTGCAAACCAAATGTAAACGGATCCGGTCGACCACAAGTCCTAATTTGCTCGACTAGGGATAGCCACATTTTCACAAGCGGCTCCTATAAATACTTGGGAGGCTCTCGGGTAATATGACTTATGAGAGCTTCTTTTTTTCTGCTTCATACTCTTAGCAACTACTCTTTTGTATACTAAGTTGGGCATCAGAGATCCCCCTTAGAAAACACTCTGGGGAGCCCCTAACCCATTTTCTTTAACTGCTACAGATACTACTTAGGCGAAGTCCTACTAGAGGCCCAACATGTCATGCATAAAAGATGTCCTCGAGCATCAATTGTCCTTCTTACCATTAGAAGTCTCCCAATGCCTTTTCCTAGGTTGGATGGTTGAACCTCCACTGTTACCACCTCACAAAATGGGAGAATTACAAGTGTCTCATAATGGCTAAAAACCATTATATTGTGTAATTCTCACCATAGTGATTGAAGTGTGGGGGGTAAAAGGCATGATCAACACCTCCTTAAAAAGTGTTCCAAGTTAGTAACTTGGCCCCAAAGAAAAGCCGTAAGGATTGCTTGTTTGTCAAGCAACCTATGGACTTTTTTGTAAGGTTTTGGAAATTTGGGTACTCAATTGCAAAACTTTCACAAAAGAGCTTTGGAGAGTTATGGGAAGGATATGAATGGTATGAAAGTGCTATTGGAGGACCAAATTGCTCATGGAAGACAACTAAAGACAAAGAAAACACAAAAAGGCATAAAGGACCTAAGTGTTGTAGTGCAAGCCTTATGATGTGTACGTTTTTTACTTAAGTCAAATGGAGCAATTTGGAGTTTTCCCACCATGGGGGAGGCAGCCAAGGCTTGATATTTAGTCAACAATGGTGGGCACATGTGTTGTTAGCTTCATTCCCTAAGTGCTTGGCTCAGGCCAAGGAAATACAGAGAAACACTATAAAAGATTGTGAATGCAAGGCATAGTGGTGTTTGTGCTAAAATGTGGACTTTCGAGTTCTAAGTGTACAAAGAAAATGGCCATGGGAAATTCACAAGAAAATACTGCAGGAGGACTAAAATGCACACCTAAACTAGTGGTGCTAGTGAAACTACAAATTAAGAGTGGAAGTTTTCGGCCATGCAAAATTGTAAGGGGACTAGTGGGATACTAGGCCAAATTTTGGTAAACTTCAATGATGACTAGTCAAATCATGTTCCCCACTAAGGAATTAAGGCATCATTGCCTTGGCTTATCAAACTAATACTTGTTATGGTACTTGGCCAAAACTACATGGAATTAATGGTCATTTTGGGCTCTTTTGATTTTGCTTAGCAACGTGAGCCATGAAGTGATGTTAGTGTCGAAATGTACTTGTGTTTTAGTGGTGGAAATGAAGCCATGATGAAGTGAGGGCTCATTAGAGCCATGTGATGGGTTTCAGGAGCCAAACAGCGCAGCGGAATTTAGCCGAAACCCTCCAGCATCGAAGTGAAACGGGGTAAACCGGGTGTCCGAAAATTTTCATACCTAATTTTTGGTTGAGATTTCTCACTCAACTGTAGAGTCGAATCCCCAAACCTGAAAAGTTGACGTGTTCAGGCTCTCTATGGTATCCACACGAGCCTCTCGGGATCACCACGCTTCCACCACATCCCGGTAGATGCGTTTCTCTTGCACTTGAAGTGCTAGCTTGCGTCCTCTAAGGAATTGCAAGAGAAGAGTGTGGCTGTCCTTTTTGGAGGCTAGGGCAAGGAGACCTGCGAATTTCTCACTTAAAAGTTGTATTTATAGTGAGACTCAACTTCCAGGCCTAATGGGTTTCAAAGCCCTAATCTAATTAGGATTTAATTTCGGGCTTAATAATGGCTCAACTCTTTGGCCCATTATTAATACGAAATTAAAGTGAAACCATAACCCAAATAATTAGCCCATGCACTCTAATGATCCAAATAGCTCTATGTGTGCGACCCAATAGGCTCTTGCCATGTTGGCAATGATCATAAATCACATTTATGATCATAAGCAATGAGCGGTGTCTAGCAACACATCATTGCTACCCAAGTGACAAGATTGTCGATGATTCGACTAAACCTTTATGATCATCACCGATATATGCCATTGTCCCTTTGTCCAAGATATCAAGACTAAGCACGAGACATGGAATGTGTCACTCTCGTATAGCCCAATCTTTGGTTTCTTGATTACCGAGTAGACCAACTTAAACTGATGACATTGATATCGTATATCAACTCATCCGAGCATGGCCATGCATTTTCTAAGTCTCACTCTATCAAGGGGCCCGAAGATATCACTCCCGTTACATAGGAGGGACAAATCCCATCTTGATCATACAAATCCCTCCGCATGATATGTGACATACCCAATGACCTCCTTCAAGTTCACTCAGTTACGAGCAACAAAGGAAAGTATCAAAGTATGTGACTCACATGTAGGGAACCTTGATGATCTTAGGTCGAAGGACTACATATACCATGATCACTATGAGAATCACTTATGACACTCATATAACGATCCATGTAGTGTTCTCATGGTGGGTCGGTCCAGTACACAAGTTCTCCAACTTGTACCCATATGTAGACTACATATCTCATATTAGTCTCCACATATGCTAGTCGTTATGTATTATTGCAACCCGCTCCACAATAATACTAGACCAGGGACGTTTAAGAATATCATTATTCTAGGGTTACAATTATGTTTGTTAAGTTACGCAGAAACAAAACAACAAACATAATTGCTGGATTAATGCCTTAATAAAATATCATGACTCAATGTGCAAAAATACAATCATCTCATGATTGGCTTTTGGGCACAACACTAACAATCTCCCACTTGCACTAAAAGCCAATCATCCATGTATCTAATACCGATGGACCTAGAATGGCTATCATGCTTCTGCTGCGTAAGGGGCTTTGTCAGTGGATCAGCAATGTTGCTATCTGTCGAAGTCCTGCATATCCTTACATCACCCCTCTCGATGATCTCCCTGATGAGATGATAGCGTCGGAGTATGTGTTTGGATCGCTGGTGAGATCGAGGTTCCTTAGCCTGTGCGATTGCTCCATTGTTGTCACAATAGAGCTCTATCGGGTCGGCAATGCTTGGAACCACTCCAAGTTCAGTGATGAACTTCTTGATCCAAACTGCCTCCTTCGCAGCATCAGAGGCGGCAATGTACTCAGATTCTGTTGTAGAGTCAGCTACTGTCTCTTGCTTTGAACTCTTCCAGCTCACAGCACCACCACCAATACAAAACACATAACCAGATTGCGATCTAAAATCATCCTTATCAGATTGGAAGCTTGCATCGGTGTAACCCCTTACAACGAGCTCATCTTCACCTCCAAAGACCAAGAATGCATCCTTAGTCCTTCGTAAGTACTTAAGGATGTTCTTAACAGCTGTCCAGTGACTCTCACCGGGGTTCGATTGGTACCTACTCGTCATGCTCAAAGCATATGAGACATCGGGATGAGTACATATCATGGCATACATGATAGATCCAATTGCTGAGGCATATGGAATCTTACTCATGCGCTCTCTCTCCTCGGGTGTACTCGGACACTGAGATCTAGAAAGAGTGATACCATGTGACATGGGCAAGAATCCTTTCTTGGAATCTTGCATGCTAAACCTCTTTAGCACCTTGTCAATATATGTACTTTGACTTAGGCCAAGAAGCTTTCTAGATCTATCTCTATAGATCCTGATGCCTAACACATAGGCTGCTTCACCCAAGTCCTTCATAGAGAAACATTTCCCCAGCCAAGTCTTCACAGACTGTAGCTCAGGAATGTCATTCCCGATGAGTAGTATGTCATCTACATACAACACCAAGAAGACAATAGCGCTCCCACTAACCTTCTTGTAGACACAAGGTTCATCTTCATTTTTGATAAAACCAAACTCTTTGATTGCTTCATCAAAATGAAGATTCCAACTTCGAGAAGCTTGCTTCAGTCCATAAATGGACCTTTGCAACTTGCACACTTTATTGGCATTCTCAGGAGTGACAAAACCCTCAGGTTGTGTCATGTACACATCCTCAAGTAGCTTTCCATTTAGGAATGCAGTTTTGACATCCATTTGCCATATCTCATAATCATAGTGTGCAGCAATAGCGAACAAAATTCGGATGGATTTAAGCATAGCAACTGGTGAAAAAGTTTCATCATAGTCAATACCATGAATTTGCTTGAAACCTTTTGCAACCAATCGTCCCTTAAAGGTAATCACATTACCATCCATGTCAGTTTTCTTCTTGAAAACCCATTTGCACCCTATGGGTTTTACCCCTTCAGGTGGGTCAACCAAAGTCCATACTTGGTTTTCATACATGGATTCCATCTCGGATTTCATGGCCACTAGCCACTTCTCAGAGTCAGGCCCTGACATAGCTTGTTGGTAGGTTGTGGGCTCATCCTGATCCATGAGCATCACATCACCAGTGTGAGTCATGAGAAATCCATATCTCTCAGGCTCACACCGAATCCTACCAGACCTACGTGGGCTCTGTGCTACAGGAACAGACTCTTGAACCACAACATCTTGTGGTGTCTGTTCAGGTTCCATTTCAGGTTCGATGTCTCCTTGTTGTTCTTGAATTTCTTCAAGTTCTACTTTCCTCCCACTAGTTTCTTTAGAGATAAACTCTTTCTCTAAAAAGACACCAGTTCGAGCAACAAACACTTTTTGCTCAGAAGGATTGTAGAAATAGTAACCCTTTGTTTCTTTGGGATACCCAACAAAAAGGCATTTTTGAGATTTGGGCCCTAGTTTGTCAGAGGATTGACGTTTCACATAAGCGTCACAGCCCCAAATCTTCATAAAAGACAAATTGGGATGCCTCCCACTCCATATCTCATATGGTGTCTTTTGAACCGATTTAGATGGAACTCGGTTTAGTGTAAAAGCGGCTGTCTCTAGAGCATGTCCCCAAAAGGAGTTTGGAAGGTCAGCTTGACTCATCATAGAGCGAACCATGTCTAACAGAGTTCGATTTCTCCTTTCAGATACACCATTCCATTGAGGTGTACCTGGTGGAGTGAGTTGTGATACTATACCACACTCCTTCAGATAGTCAAGGAATTCTCGATCCAAGTACTCTCCACCTCGATCTGATCGAAGCACTTTGATACTCTTCTCGAGTTGATTCTCTACTTCATTCTTGAATTCTTTGAACTTTTCAAAGGATTCTGACTTGTGTCTCATAAGATACACATAGCCATATCTGCTGAAGTCATCAGTGAAAGTAATGAAGTATTGGAAACCTCCTCTAGCTTGTGTAGACATAGGGCCACATACATCACTATGTATGAGTCCTAGTAAGTCATTAGCCCTTTCACTTTGCCCTATGAATGGGGCTTTGGTCATCTTGCCCAACAAACATGACTCACATGTCTCATATGATTCAAAATCAAATGAGTCCAAGAGTCCATCCTTATGGAGCTTGGATATGCGGGTCTCATTTATATGGCCCAAGCGACAGTGCCAGAGATAGGTCGGGTTCGAATCATTTAATCTGACCTTCTTGGTATTCACATTATAGATTGGATCTTCGAGGTCTAGAACATACAACCCATTGCTAAGTTGAGCACTACCATAAAAGATTTCATTCAAATAAATAGAACAACATTTGTCCTTTATTATAAATGAAAAACCTTTCTTGTCCAAACAAGAAACAGAAATCAAATTTCTACTAATAGTAGGCACAAAGTAGCAGTTGTCTAATTCTAAAACTAATCCACTAGGTAAAGTGAGAACATAAGTCCCTACGGCTAAGGCAGCAACCCTTGCTCCATTTCCAACACGTAGGTCCACTTCACCTCGGGCCAATCTTCTACTTCTACTTAGATCCTGCACATTTGCACAAATGTGAGATCCACATCCAGTATCCAATACCCAAGATGAGGAAGTAGAAAAGTTAGCCTCTATAACAAAAATACCTGAAGTGGAAGTCTTACTTCCCTTTTCCTTAGCAAGTTCTTCAAGATAGAGCTTGCAGTTGCGCTTCCAGTGTCCAGGTTGCTTACAATGGAAGCACTCCCCTTCCTTTGCCACACCACCCTTTGGTTTCAGTGCAGCTGAAGAAGAACTAGCATTGGACTTTCCATTAGCTTTATCCTTCTTCTTGTTGGCTTTTCCCTTTCCCTTGCCCTTTTGAACCATCAAAATGGGCTTAGCCTTCTTAAGGTTTTGCTCAGCAGTTCTCAACATGTTGAGTAATTCAGGGAGGGACTTGTCAAGGTCGTTCATGTTATAGTTCATGACGAACTGACTGTAGCTTTCAGGCAACGATTGCAAGACTACATCAATAGCCAACTCTTTCTGAAGAGCAAATCCCAAATTCTCAAGATTCTCAATGTACCCAATCATCTTGAGCACATGAGGACCCACGGGACTTCCCTCAGACATCTTGCACTGAAACAATGCCTTAGAGGTCTCAAACCTCTCATGCCTAGCTTGCTCTTGGAAAAGCATTTTGAGATGTTCGATCATATCGAACGCCCCCATGTTCTCATGTTGCTTCTGAAGCTCAGATTCCATGGTAATAAGCATGAGGCATACAACATCCAAAGCATCATCAGAATGCCTCTTGTGAGCATCCCTTTCAGCTCTTGGAGCAGTGGCAGCAGGCTCATTCGGAATGGGCTGCTCTAGGACATAAGCCTTTCTCTCTTGTTTGAGGACTATCCTCAAGTTTCGGTACCATTTGAGAAAGTTGGTCCCATTCAGTTTTTCCTTCTCAAGGATCGATCGCAATGAAAGTGTCGATGTGTTTTGTGCCATGGTTATCTACAACAGTAAATATGCAGTGTAAGAGTCATGTATTTTAATTCATTTAATAAGGACTTTTATTAAACGATACTCCCACTATTTTCCTCAAAATAATAACCCTCGATATTATTTTGGAACACCTCGGCGCTAAGGTATTCTAGTGGGCCAAGATCCATATTTGACCACAACCTGAGTCAGCTTTGGCTTTTCTCTCAAGTTACAGCTATTTAGGTAGGCAACTCCTTGCCAATTGCATCTTATGCAACTCTTGGATAGTTGGGTGAACAACACTTGTCCAAGCTCATCTCATGAGCTTAAGCCCAACTCTATGCCTCTAAGTCCCTAATCCTATTAGGATGACTTAGTTAAGTCAGACCCAAAGTTAGCAATTTGGATATCACTATTATCCCATCGCGCCTTACCAAGATGAACATAGGTGCTTTGCTTTGGCAAACCCACCTAATGTTGATCAAAGTCTTGACGAGTGCCAACATTTGGAAGGCATCACATTTAATGACTTAATATTTGTTTGAGGGATTTTTTTCATTTTGATCTCACCAATTTGTTATCTCCGGTTGTCTTATACATGCATCACATACAAATATAAAACATGCATCTCATGCGTACAAGAAAGTAAACGTGACATGGTTATAGCCCAAACTATGCGATATTCTAAAGCCAATAAGAATATCATAAAAGCCTAAGAAAAGAAAAGAGTCTTCACAAGCTCCTTATCTTCCTTTCTTGGCTGCCCTTTTGTTGTCATCTCCTTGGACATGCCTCCTTGGATGATCCTTAGACATACAACCTTGGATGATCCCATAATGCACTATTACATCAATAATAGAAACCTCGAGTTACATTCGAGGGGAGTAAGGTGAGAAGAGAATGTACAATGAGAGTGATAAGAAAAGGCACGACTCGCAGGCCGTATTTACAAGTACAACCAATCAAGGGCTATAACCATGCACCATGCTTCAAACACCAATCAGCATATCATGTCAAATCTCATTCAACAAAGATGCATGCCAATTTTTGCGTGTTGATTAACCAGTTTTTATTTATGTGGCGCTTCGCATATGGCGGTCCCGCTGGCCTGTCAGTGGGCGGTGGTTCCGCTGACCGGTCAGCGGACGAGGTCAAGGGGAGCCGCCCTTGCGGGGGGCGTGGGGGGCAGCGCCCCCCTGCGCAAAAAATTTTCTTACAATTGCTTAGCCCGAAATCTTCTATTTCGAGCAAGTAGGCACCCGAGACTCCTCCATTCGAGCCACCAAAAATACCTTACTTTCGGTGCCCGAACAGGCCGAATCCGAACAAAGCTAGGGTTTTTGCAACTATTGCAAGAATCCTAATCCATATAGGTATCTCATACCATTCAATTTCGGGTTAATCTCATTAACCAATTAGTGTCGTTTCTTCATATATCTCATATGTTCATTACGAATTCCAGTTTCATGCATCTTGAATCAATCTAATTAATCATGGCCGAAAAGCAACCGAACACATAGCATCATGCGATTCAACACTCAATCCCGATTTAGGGTTTCACCAGTAGCTCTGATACCACTGATGGGTTTCGGGAGCCAAACAGTGCAGTGGAATTTAACCGAAACCCTCTAGGATCCAAGTGAAACGGGGTAAACCGGGTGTTTGAAAATTTTCATACCTAATTTTCGGTTGAGATCTCTCACTCAACTGTAGAGTTGAATCACAAAACCTGAACAGTTGACGTGTTCAGGCTCTCTATGGTATCCACACGAGCCTCTCGGGATCACCACGCTTCCACCACGTCCGACAGATGTGTTTCTCTTGCGCTCGCAGTGCTAGCTTGCGTCCTCCAAGGAATTGCAAGAGAAGAGTGTGGCTGTCCTTTTTGGAGGCTAGGGCAAGGAGACCTGCGAATTTCTCACTTAAAAGTTGTATTTATAGTGAAACTCAACTTCCAGGCCTAATGGGTTTCAAAGCCCTAATCCAATTAGGATTTAATTTCGGGCTTAATAATGGCTCAACTCTTGGGCCCATTATTAATACGAAATTAAAGTGAAACCATAACCCAAATAATTAGCCCATGCACTCTAATGATCCAAATAGCTCTATGTGTGCGACCCAATAGGCTCTTGCCATGTTGGCAATGATCATAAATCACATTTATGATCATAAGCAATGAGCGGTGTCTAGCAACACATCATTGCTACCCAAGTGACAAGATTGTCGGTGAATCGACTAAACCTTTATGATCATCACCGATATATGCCATTGTCCCTTTGTCCAAGATATCAAGACTAAGCACGAGACATGGAATGTGTCACTCTCGTATAGCCCAATCTTTGGTTTCTTGATTACTGAGTAGACCAACTTAAACTGATGACATTGATATCGTATATCAACTCATCCGAGCATGGCCATGCATTTTCTACGTCTCACTCTATCAAGGGGCCCGAAGATATCACTCCCGTTACATAGGAGGGACAAATCCCATCTTGATCATACAAATCCCTCCGCATGATATGTGACATACCCAATGACCTCCTTCAAGTTCACTCAGTTACGAGCAACAAAGGAAAGTATCAAAGTATGTGACTTACATGTAGGGAACCTTGATGATCTTAGGTCGAAGGACTACATATACCATGATCACTATGATAATCACTTATGACACTCATATAACTATCCATGTAGTGTTCTCATGGTGGGTCGGTCCAGTACACAAGTTCTCCAACTTGTACCTATATGTAGACTACATATCTCATATTAGTCTCCACATATGCTAGTCATTATGTATTATTGCAACCTGCTCCACAATAATACTAGACCAGGGACGTTTAAGAATATCATTATTCTAGGGTTACGGTTATGTTTGTTAAGTTACGCAGAAACAAAACAACAAACATAATTGTTGGATTAATTCCTTAATAAAATATCATGACTCAATGTGCAAAAATACAATCATCTCATGATTGGCTTTTGAGCACAACACTAACACCATGCAAGATTGGTGAGGGCGAAAGCTAGCTTTATACCACTTTGGTTACGTGTGGCTATCACCGAAACACATGGCTCCATTTAAACCATTTGCCTTCATTTCAGATTTTCTTCTTTAAGACCGAAAGCTAGCCTTTGTTGTGTTCTTGAGGTGTTCTTGAGCTTTCCACCGAAAGGGTTTCAGATTAGAGCACAAATGAGGCAAATTGGAGCTTGAGAGAAAGAATCAAGCTTGGAGTCTTTGTTTTTGGCACTAGGCAACTCAAGATTGAGCTTTGATTTGAAGAAGCAATGGAGGCCAAGACGTTTCAAGCTTGAGATTGAGGTAACTCTTTGTGTTTTCCTTGAATACATGGTATAAATTCCATGAACAAGGGGTATTGATGCCTAATTGGTAATGTGTTAGGCCATTTTGTTGAGGAGCATTTCGGTTTGGATGTTGAGTATAACCGAGAAGAAAACAAGCTTGAATTGAGGTAGGGTTCACTAAACTACTTGATTGCTTGGTAGTATACCATGATTCAAGTGTTAAAGTGGCTAAGTGATGGTTAAATATTGCTAAATGACCTTAGTTACTTGATGGGCTATTGAGGTGATTCGGTTGTGATTGTTGATTAGCTAATTGACTATGGGCATGTGTTAGAAATCCTAGTAAATGAGGCCAATTTGCTAGGCATTTTGGAGCTCTAGTGGATGTGGACTTTATTGTGAAGTTTGATGTGCAAATGTGCACAAGGCACATGCTATGGTATTTGGCCGAATGGTCTTAGTGGTGTGTGAATGTATTCATTGTGTGCTTGAGTGATTCTTTATGCTTGCTAACCCATTACTTGTTTCTCATTGCATATATGCCCTGGATATGTTAGCATGTATATATATATGTTGTGGTTTTGTTGTCTTTGTGTCTTATTTTTGCAGGACATTGTGAGCAAATGGAGGTTAAGTCTTGAGTTGTATACTCGGCTTAACTAAATAAACTTTGTAATGAGTTGGTAATAGTAGTGAACTCTACCGAGTAATGTACTCATTGCCCATACTTGTGTTTTTCAGGAAAGGATATTCAGCCTGAATAGTGTAGCTTGAGTTTGCTATTGAGTTGTGCTAGCTTTGCTTGTGTCTTGAGGTATGTGCCAATGTGTGCTTGGCTTTCTTAACTTAATGCAATACAAGTCTTATTTTTTAAGTTGGCCGAGACTTATGACTTAAGTTATGTAGGCTTGTCGTGTGGGACTTGTCTAGGTGTGCAGCATGGATATGTGGACAATTGCTCTGATCATAGTTTTCACCTTTATGACCATGAACATGGCCATAGGACTTGTACTGCAGTGTGTCCTACTTGAAGGCATACTGAAGGTCTTGTTTGGGGAGTACTGGTTTTGGGTTGTAAACATAATTTGGTAAACCTAAACTTGGTGAATCTTGGCATGTAGCCATGTTTTGTATACTCTGTGGGCTACCTTTTTGTTGTGTATATGTATGAGTAGTCTTGGGTATGTTTAGGTTTATGGTACTTGGAGTACCTTGAGGTGCCAAATTATGTTGGTGAGTTTGGTTTTGGACATGTAAATGGTGAATGCTTATGGGCCTATGTATGTTTGGTATGAATGTGAAGTATGTCATCTTGTGAACCTCCCATGTACTAATTTTGGCCAAATGTTCATGTGCACTCAAACATGAGTTTTCAAACTAAATGATACCTTGGGCTTCTTGGTTGCCATTCTAAGTAGCACACTTGATTGCACACATCCTAAACACTTAAATTTCATTGAGTGTTTGCCTTGCTTGTAATGCAAGTTACCTATTACAGCCTTGCTTGTCATGCAAGTTATTAAATTTCAGCCTTGCTTGTTTTGCAAGTTAGTGGTGTTGGGCCTTACTTCTACTGCAAGGAACTAATTGGGTTTTACTCATCAGCCTCCTGGGCCACCTCCCAGGCTAAATACCTTAAGAAAATAAGACTTAAAGTTAAGTAACTTTAGTTGGCTGAATTGAAAAACTATTAACTTAAACTACAGTTTGGGTGAGAGTAATACAGAGTGAATGGGCCAGGGCCTGTGTGAGGTGTGACATGTGTACCAATGAGTTTAAGACAAAGAGACCATAATTAATGAGAAGGAAAATGACATAAAGCAAGGTTAAGCTTGTTAAGTGTCTTTTGTGCGCTGAAGCTTATTTAAGGCCATTTAAGTGGCCAAATCACTTATCCCACTCAAGAGATGGCTGGCCAAAGCATGGCAAGAAAGTCAAATGTGGGCCAAGAAATTAAGACTAAGAAACCATGGTCTTGTAGCAAGGAAAATGACATAAAGCTTAACTAAGGCTATTAAGTGTGTTTTATGCACTAAAGTCTTTATAAGTGGTTATCTTTGTCTTTATCTCCCACATTTGATCTCTTCCAATAGAAAAAACACAGCATCTCCACCCCCCCACTTCTTCCATAGCCACCATACCTCCAAGATTAAAATTGAAGGCAAAAGGAAGCAAGAAAGGGCAATTGGAAACTATGTGGTGCTAAGACTTGGGTGCACCTAGGATCAAGCTCCAATTTCAGCATACACTCAAGGTAAGGGTTCTCCTGCTCTCATGGATTGTTTACTGTATTTTAAAGCATCCATGGAGCTAGGGCTAAGCTTGGAAGAGAGCCATGAGCTTGATGAACCAAGCTTAGTGAGGGGAGTGCACTTATTGAAGGTTTTGTGACCTAGTGTGAAGTGCACGAAGATGACAGTGAAATAAGAGTTTTCTAAAGTTTCTTGGATTGTTTACTATATTTCCAAACATCCATGAAGCTAAGACCATGATTGGAAGAGAGCAAAAGGCTCTAGGAACCAAGTATGGGTTAAGAGCAAAGAAGCATGGCAAGGTTTCAGCCTTAGTGTTACCATGCTAAAGATGGCAGCAAGAAAGAAGGGTTTCTAGAGCCCAAAGTTAGTACTAACTACTGTTAAAATCCTCCTAAAGCCAAGCATTAGCTTGAAGAGGGCTGCCATAGTCATTTATTTAAGTTTATTGCATGTTTTACGGACCAACCTATGGTTATTGTTGTTGCTGCATTTCATGTGTTTGTTTGTTGGGAATGGTGCTGCATTTGGTTGCTATATATTGTATATATGCATTGTGGTTTCTGTTTTTAGTGTCTTTGGATTCAGATTTTAATGATGATCACATTACCTTAAGAAACCAAGTGTTACCCTTACTAAGTTTCTCAATGAAACTTACTCCCCTCAATTCTGTCATTTCAGATCCAGCTGAAAGATCACCATCAAACTAACCTTTTTAGTTTGAGTTTTATTCTGAAATTTCAGGTACCTGAACTTCCATATGTCTATTTGTGATCTGGAAATTTTGGTGATTTTAGGAGCACATTTGGTATTTTTAATGGTGGTACTAACTGTGTTGTGCAGCAGCTGTCCAGCATCCTGTTTATGGAGTCCATTGCATTTCAGGCACTCCTGTAACTTAGGGAGCGTATTTAGCTGAGTTAAGAACATATTGTAGTGCATGTATGCATGTACATGTAGTGTATGAAAAATGGGACAAGTATGTGAACATTTGAGTAATGTTTTGGCTATGTAAGTGATGTGGTGCAAAGCTGCCTAAGTGTGAATGATGGGCTGCTTACTTGTAAATTCTGTTTTGGCCACATAAAGTTGTTAAATGCAAGGGAATATATTTCCTATGTGTAATGGACACATATGGGGTAGACTTGGAGTGCTTTCCACTTGTGAATGAAGTGTTTGCACACCTATGAAATTTTGTATGGGCAAAATGGTCATAGGGTGACCAGAATTTCAACTCTGCACTTAAAGTTCTATATCTCCCTGTGTAGAAGGAATATTTGTATGAAATTTTGACCACACCTAGTAAAATCTAGAGGTTGAATTGGAATTTGGAATTTCCTAATTTGGAGCCCTGTAGCCAAAGATATGACGTTGCAAAGTTGGCTAAATTACTGTTCATTTGGTCAGAATTTTGTAACCCACTTCAAAAATCCATAACTTGATCCATAGGTGGGATATTTATGTAAAATAAAATTCCTTTGTTTTCTGTAAGTCTATACTTGATAATGGAGCAAAGAAAACATGGGGGTACATTGCTAGAATGATACAGTTTATTAGTGGAAGTTACAGGTGCAGTGGCTGGTCACTAGAATTTAACAAGATTGCCTAATGTGTGGTAGCCAAGGTTAAGACTTGTGCTAGTGTTTTCCTTCTTTGCTTCCATGGTGTGCATGAAATGTAAATATGTGTGTGATGGTTGGACCAATATGCATGTGTTTACATAGTGCCCAAGAGGGCCACTTGGGTACGCACACTAAGGGTAGTGTTCTGATGGCCTACAGAACATTACCAATCCTGGGAGTTTAAATGCACAATTTTGGCACCATAATTGGACTACCCTAGAGTGGGTAACATCCACCTTCTTGCTTGGTATTCTTGAGTCTTCAATTTCTCTCTCTAAGGTCAATGCCTTTTGAACCACTTGGTGATAGCCTTAGTTTTCCACCGTTGCCATATACCTTTAAAGCATGGGCTTAAGGCCTTGAAAGAACTTTTTGGCCTTCAACTTATCATTACCAGCGATATAAGGAGCATACTGAATGAGTGAATTGTAGCATTGCTCATGCTCCCTCATAGACATCTCTCATTGAACCAGGTTTTCAAACCGGATCCTCCTCTAATCTTGGGTAGCTTCATTGATATATTCCTATCAAAATTTCCTCTCGAAGTCTTACCACTTAAGCACATTTTTCTTGTACACCATTTGAATGCCATTGCTTTCCCTCAACATCTCCATCACATCATCCCACCATAAACTCGCTATCCCTCTAGAAAAGAAGGTTACTGAGGCCATTATCTACCCGGATTCATAGCCTCAACAAGTAAAGAGCCAATTCATCTTGGATAACCAATCCTCTACTCTATCGGGATTGCCTAACCCATCAAAAATTGGTGGGTCAACCATCTTGAAATTCTCAAGCAATCTGATCTAATGCGGGTTTTCTCCCCTCCTTGGACCCTCCATAACTTTCGGCTCCTTTTCAAGTTCATAAACAAGATCTTGCCTCTCATTGGCTCTAAGCACTTTTCGATGGTCAGAATTCCTCTCTTGACCTTGGGGTGGGTCATTCCCATTCTCATCATCCTCTTGAGCAACTCCTCTATCCTCATGGCCTTAAAATAACTCATTCATGATGGTGGTCATGTCTCGTGCCACTTGCACCAAGATTTGTGTCATCCCTTAGAGCACATCGGATATATCATCCATCCTCACCACAACCATATGACTAGAACCTTCACCTGGTTCCCTAGCTGCTCTAGAAGCTCCTGACCTAGTGTTAACCATAGCAACGTACAACCAAAGCCAGGTGACATTCTGCAGATGTTGGTTAGTGCTAAGTATCCTAGCACATGGACTTTCACTAGATCTCAGTCTTAAAATCCAATAACTATGAACTTTAATCTAGAGCTCTAATAACAAACTAACATGGCCACCCTTGGCTTTGCCCAGGAAGCCTGTGAGAACGAATCTCACAATGGTTGCAATTTTATAGTTATATATGTGTGCCAATTAACAATTGACGAAACTAGTTGATTAACCTAGAAAATGCAAGATGCATGATCAGGTAAGTTTGACTTGAGTACGTGGAAACCATAAAACATTCATTTTTCCAAAGTACTTTTTCTTACCCACTCCGGGGTAGTCCAGTTATGGTGCCAAAAACTGTGCATTTAAACTCCCAGGATTGGTAATGTTCTATAGGCCATCAGAACACTACCCTTAGTGTGCATATCCAAGTGGCCCTCTTGGGCACTATGTAAACACATGCATATTGGTCCAACCATCACACACATATTCACATTTCATGCACACCATGGAAGCTAAGAAGGAAAACACTAGCACAAGTCTTAGTTTTGGCTTCCACACATTAGGCAATCTTGTTAAGTTCTAGCGACCAGCTACTGCACCTGTAACTTCCACTAATAAAATGTATCATTCTACCCTTATGCCCCCTATTTTATTTGTTCCATTACCAAGTAGATACTTAGAGAAAACCAAGGAATTTTGTTTTCCATCAATAGCCCACATATGGACCAAGTTATGGATTTTTGAAGTTGGTTACAAAATTCTGACCAAATGAACAGTAACTCAGCCAATTTTGTAACGTCATATCTTTGGCTACAAGGATCCAAATCCAGAAATTCCATATTCCAGTTCAACCTCTATATGTTATCTAGGTGTGGTCAAAATTTCATACCAATATTCATTCGACAAAGGGCGATATTAAACTTTAGGTTCATAGTCAAAATTCTGGTAACTTTTCGACCATTTTGCCCATACAATTTTTCCAAACCATGCAAACACTTCATTAACAAGGGGAAAGCCCTCCAAGGCTATCCCATATATTTCCATTACACATAGGAATTAAATTCTCTTTCTTTTAACAACTTTATGTGGTCAAAACAGAATTTACAACTAAGCGGCCCATCATTCACACTTAGGCAGCTTTGCACCACATCACTTACATAGCCAAAACATTACTCAAATGTTCCCATACTTGTCTCATTTTACATACACTACATGTACATGAATACATGCACTACAATATGGTCTTAACTCAGCTAAATACGCACCCTAGGTTACAAGAGGTCCTGAGACACAATGGACTTCAAAAACAGGATGCTGGACAGCTACTGGACAATACAATAAGTACCACCATTAAAAATACCAAATGTGCTCCTAAAATCCCCAAAATTTCCAGATCACAACCAGACTTATGTAAGTTCAAGTGACTGAAATTTCAGATCAAGAATCAAACCACAAAGGTTAGTTTGAAGGTGATCTTTCTGCTGGACCTGAAATGACAGAATTGAGGGGAGTAAGTTTCATTGAGAAACTTAGTAAGGGTAACACTTGGTTTCTTACGGTAATGTGATCCTCATTAAAAAATGCATCCAAAAACACTAAAACAAAAAAACCACAATGCATATATACAAGATATAGCAACCAAATGCAGCAGCCAAACACAAACAACAAACACATGAAATGTGGCAGCAACATATACCGTAGGTTAGTCCGTAAACCACATAATAAACATAACGAAATCACGATGGCAGCCCTCCTCAAGCTAATGCTTGGTCTTAGGAGGATTTTAAAAGTAGTTAGTACTAAATTTTGGCTCTAGAAACCCTCATTTCACTGCCATCTTTATGCACTTGACAATAGGTCACAAAACCTTCAATAAGTGCACTCCCCTCAATAAGCTTGGTTCATCAAGCTCATGGCTCTCTTCCAAGATTAGCCATAGCTCCATGGATGTTTGAAAATACAGAAAACAACCCATGAGAGTAAGAGAACCCTTACCAAAGTGGGTAGGCCGAAAATCAAACTTGATCCTTGAAGTATGCAAGAAATAGCTCTAGTTTGCTTCCAATTGCTTCCTTTTGCCTTCAATTTCAATCAATTGCAAGTTTGAAGGTGTGGTGGCTATGGAGGAAGTATGGCTGTGTTCTTGGGCTGCGGAAGGACGAAAATAAGAGAGGGATAAGTGATTTGGCTACTTAAATGGCCTTAAATGAGCTTAAGGGCACAAAACACACTTAACAAGCTTAACCTTACTTTATGTCATTTTCTTTCTCACTAATTATGGTTTCTTTATCTTAAACTCATTGGTACACATGTGCCCAACATTTTTGACTAATTATCAAGTCATGGCTGCCTCCCCCATGGTGGGATAACCCCAAATCCCTTAGACTTAAGTCAAAAGCTTGAACACCTTAAGGTTTACACTAGGACATTTAGGTCCTCATTGTCTTTGGTGTTTCCTTTGTCCAAACTTGTCTTCCATGAGCAATTTGGTCCTCTAATAGCACTTTCATACCATTCATATCCTTCCCATAACTCTCCAAGTCTCTTTCTTGAGAGTTTTGCAATTGAGTACCCAAATTTCCAAAACCTTACAAAAACGTCCATAGGTTGCTTGAAAAACAAGCGATCCTTAAGGCTTTTCTTAGGGACCAAGTTACCAACTTGGAACACTTTTAAGGAGGTGTTGATCATGCCTTTTAGCCCCCCACACTTCAATCACTATGGTGAGAATTACACAATATAATGTTTTTAGCCATTATGACACATTTGTAATTCTCCCATTTTGTGAGTTGGTAACACTTTTCATAGAAATCAAGTTCAAATAGCCAAAGCATATAAAATAAACATTTGTCTTATTGTCATTACTACACATATCAACCATGTGAGGTCATTCAAAAGAGGCAGACTAATGTGCTTCACCAAGAGCAACCCTAGAGTCTAAAGTTCCGAACATAGACATAGGAGGTGACTAGGCATACAATATATACAAGCCTATTACTAAGATCCTTCCAACTAACTCCCACCTTTGATATAAATCCCAGTGGTAAGTCTTAAAAGCCTGTCCACATGTTGCTAGCCTCTTGGCCATTTTGACTCTTAGGACTCGGCTATACACTTTGGGATGTAAAATTACCATTTTGCCCCTAAACTCAATTTGGTGCCTTAAACTCCTTAAAACTTAGTGAACTTTACCTAACATACTTAATCTTGGTATGTGATCTTAGTCTTGCACATGTACATCTAACCAATTGAAATCACCATGAGACCAATTCTCACAAGCTTCTTAGGCAAGGCCCAAGGATGGACATGTCAATAGATGCCTCTAGCAACATTTGTTAGTTTTGTATTTTGGTTTGTGTTGCATGTACATAATTGAATAATGTACATAGGTTTGATACCTGTAGAGAATGTGTTTATTACCTTGGAGAGTTTTATAATTATTTTAAGTGGGGCACAACCAATGTTTTGAATGTCTTACTTTAAGTTTAAATTTCCATGCCAAAGCTACTCATGCATTATTTAATGCTAGTATCTAGGTTAGTAAGCTTAGGTCACATGCATTAGTTTTTATCACAAAAAAAAATCAATAATTGTGAGTCAAAACCCAAGAATTGCTTGAATTCCTAGCAATCCTGGGTAGTAGGCAGCCATAGGTGGCCAAGGGTTGCCATATAACCAATTCTCTATCATTTTCTTAAATATTCAAAAGACCAAAAAAGAAATAAGGAAGTTGGTGACCCAACCTAGAACCTTTGTAGATGGCGAGATTTCATCACCCTTGTAATTTAAATGACCTTATGTTAGTCACTTCCATGCTCTTCTTCTTGTTTTTCTTGTTCTTCTTCTTCATTCGACAACACGAGGAATTGACAAAAATGTGCTTCAGTAGTGCATCTAGCAAGGCTATTGTCATGCCTATGGCCTTGTATAGGGCATGGGATAAGCAAAAAATAGAGTACAAGTTAATGAAATCCAAAGAAAGGGACTGAAAGAGAGATTCCAAAATAATTTGATTAAACCAGGTCTAAGAAAAATTAGTACTAATGGTGCTAGTGTGCACCTAAGGTGCATGAGTGTTTTTGTTAAAAAGTAATCCTAAGGATTTAATTGGCCTAATTAGAACCTAAAGTGGGTGCTGGAAGTAGACTAAAAGTTAGGAAGAGCTGGTTAATTAAGCAAGTAACCTAGTTAGGCACCTTAAGAAGAAGGTTAAGCTAAGAATTGTACATTTAGCTTAATAGGATTTGACCTCTTCTACAAATCTCTATTCTTCTTCCAACTTGAGCTGCTTCCTAGTAGTTTAGTGGCTTCTAGATATAAGAAAAACATTGACTAAATTTCATCATCGTGGTATAAGAGTTCTAGAGGGATAAAGGTGAATCCGAGTGTAAAATTGAATCAAAAGTGCTTCGGCTGCAAGGTATTGAGAACTTGTGAAAATCATGCCAGGTTTATATGTCTAGAACCTACTTTTTTGGTATGTTTCTTCTTTTAAATTCTAAGTTTTCTTGAGGAAGAAATGCCGTAGGTGATGGCTTAGAGCAAAAGGAACCAAGGTGGTAAGTATTGGTTAGGGTGTCAAGAGCACTATGTTCTATGTAATCGCTTGATTTTATTTAAGACAAGAATTAGGACCTTGTTCTAGGTCAATCATTTTCAATGTCTAGAGTCCTATGTATTCAAGTTACATAACATTAATTAAATCAATAATGTCATAACCCTCATTTCCATACTAGGCTTACGCAAATTTGAAAAGAATTTGAAGTGGAGAAAGAAAAATAAAATTTTTTTACATGGGTTAAGTGGTACATGTGATAAACCTAGTGGGTACATGTGCATACACCAAAAATATATCTACCGAGTGTATTTGTATGACCGTTTAAAGGACCTAAGGCCTTAGTAACGGGTTCACAAGCTAAGGGCTAAATTGTGCATACATTCAGGTGGTAAGAATGAGGTTATCTATTATTAGAGGACATTAGTGCACCATGTACAAAGCAGGCCAACCTAGTCAGGCATTAGAACCACTTTTTTTTCCATGTGGCACCTACCTGGGGATGCATTCTTCCACTAAGTCAAAACACCTCATTTCGGGTCAATGCTTCATCTTTGAGCAAGCAAATGGTTGTTGAAGCTTGAAGGTTGGGTTTTTATTAGATTGTTGATATTTTGAGCTTAGAATAAAGAATTGAACTTGTGAAGATTGATTTCAGCCTTAGGCAACCAAGCAATCTTGGCTATAAACGTTGGTTCTTGGGATTAGAAGCTCGGCTGAGAGCTAGGGGCTACAGTTGGTAAGGATTCACTATGACATCCTTGATTTTGGTTATGAATTCCATGTTCAAGCTAAGCATTACGCATTTAAGAGATAACTTACGAGCTAAGTGATCCTTTAATGTTGTAAGGGCTATCTTTAACTTCGGCTATATGGTAAATGTGTGCTAGCTAGCTATGTAATGGGAAGTACTAGGGTTCTCTGATGGGATGGCCAACTCATGAGTGAACCTAGAGCTCTGTGTGATTAAAATTAATTAACATAATTAAGGAATTGAACAAACTATGTGTGTACTTGCTAGTGCCCCTTAGGTGAGACTAATGGCTGGGTGTATGGCATGTGTGTTGCTTGCTTTGGTGCTTTGGATGTGTGTGCTGACCTATGCTACTTTGTTAATTGTATATTGCCTTGTATCTTCTTTGTTTCCATGTCTTTTATGTAGGAGCTAATGGAGGTTAAGCTTCAGCTTAACTAAATAGGCATTATGCTGTGTGAATCCTTATTAAGTTATGCATATAACTTATGGCTTGTATTTATGAATTTTAGGAAATAGTATAGACCATTGAGTTACTTGTGTGTGTGAAGGAGTGTGCTCAGTTGGGAGGAAAGCTCATTAACTAAAAGTCACGCTCAATAAGTTTAGGTGCAAGTCAACGCATAAGTGCAAGCTCATAAGTATTGTGTTGCTTACAGGTCTTATGAGTAGGTTGTGGGACCAATCTACTGTTATGGACATGTGCTCTTTGGCTTATGGGCTTTGGTTTCCCTAATGACCATGCGTTTAGTGGTAGTGCTTGTGTTATAGACCATTGTTCTATTTTATGTGGTCATGGTAGCTTTCCGATATGTTTAAGTATGGAAGCCGTTGGTAATCTTACCAAGCCCTATGTATAGTTGGGTGATTTTGGCATGTCAAAAGGGTGTTCTCATGAGATGAGAGTTTGGCTATAGCATATAGGAGGTTATATGTAGAGTGATGTTGGTCATTTATGTATGAAGTTAGTATGAAGCTTATGTGAAGTTTTAGCCTTAATACTTAGTATGTTTATGAACCTCTTTTGTTGGTGCATGTGCATATGTAAACAAAGTATGTGTTTTCAAAATCTATGAGATTTGGTATCTTGGTTGTCATGCATTATGAATCCACACTTGATAACACAAAAGCACAACACTTGATTGTTTGCGTTTTAGGTCTTGCCTGGTCATGTAAGTGAGTGACAGGGCCAAACTGGGAGGCTTCTTAGGACATGCCGCCAATGCCTAGGCAGTGTTCTTTTTGTGTCCATCATGTGTCCAGGTGGGTGCCTAACAGCGAGCCCTACCTAGCGTTAGACACATGAGTAAGCCCCTCGTAGTGCACATAATGCACATAGGTTCCAATGTCCTATGATGGCACTGTGGCGTAGCGATAAACATATTATGGATGCACCTTGGGCATAAGATTCTTTAAACACTTGTAGGTACCCTGGTGAAGAACTAGTACTAGCTATAAGTGCATTTAGGCATGCCTTTGGGGTGCATATGGTGCATTAATCCTTCCAGTGCCCAGAGTAGCACCAATGCTACTTTTGTGGCGTACGATAAGTGTACTTGGGCCTCAATCTATGTGGGGCATGACAGCTTTACTGGTATTATAGTAGTTTTGGGCTTCTGAGTCTGTCTAGACTTGTTCTCACTTAAGTTCGAGTAGACTTGTACTTATTAAGCATATGTATGTACAAGTTTCCTTATGCACAGGTTGAGAAACCGAGGCAAATATGGAGATGATCACGAGCAAGAGGAGAGTAGGGCAAGCCATCATAGGGATGGATAGCTTGAGTGTGAGTCTGAAAGCTAGTATAGGACTTTAGGGCTTGATATCACTTAGGGGCCTGATGCCGGGTCAACCTACTTGGACCTAGAAGAGGAAGGCAATAGAAAATCGAACAGATGATATATGCAATGAAAACCACCTTTGCCCAGTTTATGGTAGGCATGCAAGTGTTGGCTAGAGGCCAAGCCCAAAGACATGTAAGTGCTGAGGAGGTCAGAGAAGTAGAAGAAGGAAGAAAAGGAAGGAGGCCTTACAAATAGCCAGTGTTTATAGATCAGGCAAGTAAGAATGGCGATGATAAGGATGATGAAGGTGAATAAGAGAGAAGGCACCCAAAAGTAAGGAGAGCCAGATCAGAGGTGAGACAAGAAACTAGAGTCAAGGAAGAAGAGAGTCAAGAGGTGAAGGAACTAGATGCTCATACTACTCCTACAGAAGTTATGGCAAGAGGAAGGCCACCAAGAGGTGGAACCTAAGATAATGAAGCAAGAGAAGGAAGACAAGGAAAGGGTGGACTAAGGGAAGCCCAATTCGAAGGATTCCTGGCATTGAAACTTTTTGTATTTAGAGGTGGGTGTGACCCTAAAGAAGCTGAGTTTTGGGTCTACCAAGTAGAAAATATGTTTGATAGGATGAAAGTGTCCTCTACCCAAAAGGTGCTTCTGTCCACCTTTAGACTTGAAGGGAATGCTAAAATTTGGTGGAGAGCTATACAAAGAACTTATAAGAGTAAGAACCAGAAGAGGCCACATGTAAGAAGGACATCAATGAGATGGGCTGAATTCCTCCAAGTCCTCCACAACAATATGTGAGTGAGGCACCTAAAGATAAAAAACAAGTTAAATTTGATCAACTGGAGTAGGGAGATCTCACTGTAATGGAGTATGAGTAGAAGTTTCATAGCCTGATAAGATATGCTCCACAATATGATGGGAAAGAGGAGCTCAAAACCAAGAGGTTTCTATGACAGTTAAAACTTAAACTAATGCAAATACTTAGAGCTATGGGTGCCAATGAGTACTAGTACGTGGTACGAAGTTCTTTATCTTTGGCGCAAGAGTTTAGAAGCCAAGCAAAGAATGGCACATGTAAGTGTATAAGAAGAGAGCCCAAGAAAAGGCTGAGCATACAAAATGAAGAAGAGAGACTTAGAGAGACAGTGGACCTCAACAATATGGTCATCAGTGCTATACTTATGGAAAATTTCATGGCAACAAGCAATGTTTCAAACTTATAGATAGATACCTTAGGTGTGGGGCACTCGACCATTGGGTGAAAAATTGCCCTATGAAGAGAGATGATAAGAAGGTGTTAGGAAGATTCAACACTAGGTTGACTAGGGCACAACCACCAATGCCCCTAATGAAGCCCAACGTGCATAACCCGAGAGGGAATCAAATGCCTAAGTTGCCACAAGACCAAAGGAGGTAGGATCAGGCAAGGTATTTTAGCTTAAAACCTCTAGGAAAGTGCAAGAAGCACTAGAAGCTGAGGTTGAAGAGAAAGAGCCTGGCCACCAAAGGCTGAGTGGAAAAGCACTAAAAGGTACCATTTACCTTAATGGCCATTTAGTTTCTCCTTTGTTTGATGCTCGGCTTCACTATCAATAGTTTCTTCTAAATTGGTAGAAGCCACGAACCTATAAATGAGAAACATGACAAAGATGTACTTTGTAAAAACTAATGGTAATGAAATCTTGTTCACTTGCCATATAGTTGAAAACTGTATGATTGGATTTGGTAAGCTAAAATTGAATGCAGACCTAGCAATCTTGACCACTTATGACTATGACATAATAATAGGAATGAATTAGCTAAGTGAAAACAAAGTGGTGAAAAATTTTCATTTAAGGAAACCTTTGATTCTTGGATTTAAGCCATTGAGCCTAGATGAATCAATTAAACTAGCCTTGAATTGTCAAGTTGAAGTAGTAAGGCAAGTACCTTTGGTATATGAACATGAATGTTTGGGGTTGTGATAGCTGAAAGGCTATCACCCACATGACCTTCTCATTGGTACACCTAACACCAGCCTCAAAAAGATACACGACCAACCTTGGCAGAATTCTCTACACCACCCTTAGAAATATATACGACTGACTCTGGGAAAAGGACTCCCTGTCAATCTCGTAAGTTTACATTACCAACCTCGGGTACATCGATCTACCACCTCTGATAGAATAAATGTCTCCTGAAGATAGTACACCCATCTGAAGGCTTTCTTCAGTCACCCTCGGGGAAATCCTCGTCTGGAGGGATCTCAGATCCCCAAAGGGGTCTTAAGGAGAAATAACAAATAAAGTTAGGGGATCTCTGATAGAAACCTCGCACATGCCCCTACCCTCTAAGCATAACTGCCTTTGTCCAATTGTAGACACCTCTCTCTGAAGGTACAAACCAAATCTACCTGAACACGTGTCCTGGTCTACTAAGGTTGGGCATAACAACCTCCTCATCCCAGCCTCCTATAAATACTCAAGGGAGGCTCCCAGGTAAAAAACAAGAAGTATCCTCCTCTTTTATTCTCCACTCTTAACTTCTAATGACTTCTCCCTTCACATATTAACTTGGGCATCAGAGATCCATTCCCTGGAAACACTCTCTGGGGAGCTCCTAACCCTTGTTCATCATGTGCCGTAGCTACAACTAAGGAGAAAGTATGTTGAGAGTTCAACATGTCCTAAATCTGTAGGAACTCATCCCCAAATCGCCATCACGGAGACTTGGGTTCTAAGTATAAGGGCATTTTGAAGTCCTAGCCCGCTCTTGAGCCTCCACCAGAAAATGATCAATCACCCCCAGAGCCTTCCCTCCTAGAGGACAAGCGTCCTCTGATAGTCATTATGGGTTTCCCGTGCAATTTTTAGTGCTTCATAGTAGCCAAAATGATGCAGCAACTCGACCAAAAGTGGTCACATGGACATTTTGATGCTAGGACCCTTTCATCAGAGGTCCACCCATATAAGGGGCATCAGTTATCTCGACAGAGCTCCCCAAATAGGAGCTTCCATAGGGAGTGCTCGATAGAGAACCTTTCATCTCGTGGGTGGTACGTGGTAGGGTCTTGATCAAAAGAGCTGAGGACTTTCCACCACCAGAGCCCTTATCTACCAGAAAAGTCCTTCTCACCACGGCAATGAAGTTACTCACCGAGAAGAAGACATTATTCTCCCTTGCCCATGGTTGCCAAGCAATAAAGACAGGATGGAAGTTCCATCCTGATGGGGAAATTTTTGGAAAGGTTGGATGAGGTGGAGAAATAGGCCTTTAGAAAACCAATTTGGTCGATGTTATTGGAGACCTTCACCAGAGATCATTCCTCCTTTATTAGGGCAATAGTGGAAGCCCTCATGCCCAAGGATTTCTGAGTACTACACTTGGAAACCTATGATGTGCAAACTGACCCTCAAGCCCAATTGACAAAATGCAGAAGGAGCATGGTGTTGCATGGGGCCGATGACGCCACCCTCTGCAAGTACTTTGAGGTCACCTTATTCAGGTTAGCAACTGCATGGTACAACTCGTTGGTGCCCTGGACCGTAATGGGCTTCCAGGAACTATCTACCACCTTCACCCAACAATTCATAGGGAGCAGGCCAAAGGCAAAAATGCCCGTCCAAATGTTTGATATAGCCTAGGAGAATGGGGAGAACATTCGGGACTATGTTGAGAGATTCAACAAAGAAGCACTCAGTGTTTCAGACATCCACCTTGAGATCTGAATCCTCACAATCATTAGAGAGCTAAGGTGGGACTCATAGCTCTTCTATGAGTTCTCAAAAGATCCCCTTGACACCCTCAATGAATTTTATCGAAGGGCGGAGCAATATATGATAGCTGAGCACCTGAGAATGGGAGGCCCGATGTCTGATCATCCCCAATCTGAAGGCAATAGTCACCAACCTCGGTATTAATCAAAGGGAGAGGCAGACCTTAGAAATCCAGGGGAAGAAAGCCAATGACATTCACCCCCTTCAACACTTGAAGGATGAATATCCCTATGGCCTTGGAAAGGCAGGGAACTTCAATCAAATGTCCTAAGGCCATGACCTCAGACAACAGAAAGAACATGAAGAAGTACTACTACTTTCATAGAGGCCACTGGCACGATACCCAGGATTTCTTCCAATTAAGAAAGTACATCGAGTCCTTAAACAAACAAGGTCAACTTTAGTGCTACTTATGGATGCCCTCATGTAACACCTGGGAAAAAGTAGAATATGAGAGAAAAGGACAAGATGAGGAGCATGACTTTGACAAGCGTTGAACTAATAGGAGCCCTAGAAAACATCCACCACCTTCGGCCAGGGTTATCCAAACCAAAACCACTGGATTACCCTCGACTAAAAGAAAAGGGAAGGTGAGGGAGATCACAATGATAGAGGTCAACAACCTGATGAACAACCTGGCCTGAAGTATTTGGTCATTTGTGAAGTTCCCACATGACGATCCTTTCTTGATCATGGCAAGCATCACAAATTAGGATGTAAAGAGGGTGCTCATTGTTGATGGATCGAATGCCGATGTCCTATTCTCCCACTAGTTGCTGAACTTGGGTATTTTTTAGGGTGATCTTAAACTCGTGACCTTGGCTACCTTTGGCATTGGTCCCTCAGAACTCCATGTGCTCGGGTGGATTGATCTACCCCTAACGCTAAGGGGTACCTCTATCCAGACCGAGGAAGAACTTTTTACTTCCACTATGACAAGGTTCATCATCATAGATGTCCTATCTTCATATAATGCCATCCTCAGAACACAGATGTAGAGCAACCTTCACATTCAACCAATTGTGAAATACCTAACTGTCACGTTTGAGGTAAAGGTGGGTGATGCAGAAATACTCATTGATCGAGTTGAAGTAAGGAAAATGTTCGTCAGAGCAAGACAAAGTCTGGTGAAAGTTCACATACAGACTTTGGGAAAGAAGAGCATGATCAGTGAAGATGCGATAGAAAGATAAAAGAGCAGTCTTGAAAAAATAGAAATTGAGGATGTAGAACTTGTCCCTAGCTAAAGTACCTGAGTGGGGAAAAACCGGTCGAAGGTGACAAGGAAAAATTTGTATCCCTTCTATTACTGAACAAAGATCTATTTGATTACACTCTGAAGGATATGCTCGGAGTAGACTTGGGTATAATTCAACACAGCCTTAAAGTACACCTGGGGATGAAGCCCGTTCAACAAAAAAAATGGAGCCTCTCAGTGAATAAGAACAATTTCAATAAAACCAAATTCCAACAACTAATGGAAGCAGGCATAATAAGGGAGGTCAAGTACCCCGAATGGCTTAGCAATGTTGTTGTTGCACAAAGGAAAGGAGTGATAAACTGTGAATGTGCATTAACTTTCAAAATATTGATGATGCCTATCCAAATGACTTATATCATGTACCATAAATAGACAAATTGGTAGACTCCACTGCTGAATATGGTCTACTTAGCTTCCTCGATGCTTTTAGCGGATACCACCAGATTCGGATGGATCCCGAAGATGAGGAAAAAACCACATTTATTACTGAAGTTAGGACCTATTATTACGTCAGAATGCTTTCCGGCCTTGAAAATCCAGGAGCCATATGTCAAAGGCTGACGAATAGGGATTTTGTCTCCTAAATTGGGAAAAATATGGATGCATACATTGACGATATGATAGTTAAGAGTAAAATACCTAGTAGTCATATCATAGAGTTGGGCGAGACATTCTACCAACTTCGAAAATGTTGAATCCATCTTAAACCCGTAAAGTGTGTTTTTGGGGTGACTACTAGCAAATTCCTCGAGTTAATGGTATTTGAAAGAGGTATCGATGCCAATCCAGAAAAGGTTAAGGCCCTACTGGGATTCTAAACTTCCACAACTACCAAGGATGTACAAAGGCTTATGGGACGAATTACGGCCCTTAGCAGATTCGTCTCTAGATATGGAGGCCGGTGCCGACCATTCTTTAAAGTGCTCACCAAAGCAGCAAAAAAAAAAGGCAAGTTTGGCCCTGAGGAACATCCTTGGAACAAAGATTGCCAAAAGGCTTGGGATAAACTTAAAAGCTGCTTAACTCGTTTGTCAACACTTTGACAACCACAGGAACAAGAACCTCTCATCCTCTACCTCACAGTCACTGAGAAAGTGGTATGTTCAATACTAGTGAGGGAAGAATGAGGAAAATAGTGGCCGCTATATCATGCCAGCAAATCCTTGCATGGTGCCGAAGTAAGGTACCCTTTACTGTAAAAAGCCATCGATGCCTTAGTCATGGCGAGTAGGAGGCTCCGGCCTTATTTCCAATGACATTCTATCAAGGCCCGAAGTAACCTACCTCTTCAGGATGTCATGAAAAAGGTGGATCATTTCGACTGACTATCAAAATGGTGTATCAAGCTTGGTAAATATGACATCATATATGAAGCGAGAAAGGTCATAAAAGTCAAGCTTTAGCAGACTCTATTGCTAAACTTCCCAAAACTGAGGATGCCCCCAACCACCTCAGAAAAATGAGGAAGCTGAATGGGCTTTGTATGTAGATGGCGCTTCAGGGTTAGAACACCAGGGGGCCGAGACAATACTTTGAGGTCTGGAAGGGATGGAACTGGCTAATGCTATCGAGTTCATATTCCAAGTCACCAACAATATCGCTGAATATGAAGCCCTAGTGGCTGGATTATGATTAAAAAAAATAGTTGGATTCCAAGGCTTATAATGACTTGTAGTTGGTTTTCTGATAGACAATGGGGGACTACGGTGCTAAGGATCTTAGTCTAGTGAAATACCATGACCTCATCACAAAATCAATTTAAGAATTTGACAAAGTAAGCATAGAAAAGGTGCCTTGAAAAGAGAACGTTGAAGTTGATGATGCCCGTTCGCATCTTTGTTGTATGACATGGTAAGCCTGGGGGGACTTCCGGTGAAGAGGATGTCTGAAGGAGAGAGTTGCTGGGAGAGGACGCCTGAAACACTTCAAGAACAAGGGTTAGAAGTTCCCCGGAGTGTTTTTCCAGGGGAGGAGGCTCCAACGCCCAAGTTAGTATTTCGCCTAATGAAGAGTGATAAGTGGAGAGTAGAGAGTGGAGAATCCCCCCTTTACTGGGAGCCTTGTTTCAAGTATTTATAGGTGGGTATTAGGAGAGGGCATTCAGCTCAGCCTATTAAGATCAATGACACGTGTTTGGTCGGATGTGGTTCGTATCGTCGAGAGTGGAGACCTCTAGCCGTCCATAGGCCGTTTTGGCCAGAAGTTAGGATTGCGGGAGGTCGGTGTGTCAGAGGATATATGAGGGTGGCATGTTAGAGTGAGGGCGGCATGTCAAAGGCTGCTTAACCTTTTCTGTTGTGTTCCTAAGATCCCTTTAGTGAAAAAGACCTCTTTGGGATAGAAAGGCTCCTTGCTGAGGTTGCTTTAGTTAGTCGTGAGTTCTTTCGACACAGATAATCTCATTTGGAGGTGTTTTCCCCTGCCGAAGAAGGTGGGTCTTTCTTTCCCGAGGTTAATCAGGTCATTTTACGGAGGGTGGTGATACTCCATACTCCCGAGGTCAGTATCGTCACTCCTCGAGGGTGATGGGGGACAACCGAAGTCGAGGGGTCAGGGTGCCGAGCCCTGCTTTCCCGAGGTTGTTTATCACATTAAATGAGGGTAGGGCTTGCCTTTTCTGAGGGTGACACTCTGCCAAGGTTTTGGGGCTTTGAAGGGCAATAGCGATTCAGCCATCAGCTGACACACTAGCAAAATCAAAACAATGAACCAAGGTACTTGACCACCCGAACATAGCCATAATGGCACTCATCACACCAAAGAAAGGGTGGAAAGACCCTATAAAGGAATACCTAATTAGTTCATCCCTACCCTTGGATATAAAGGAAGTGGTAAAGGTGCATAGATCCTCTTGAAGGTACTTTATGATTGGGGTAGAATTGTACCACCAAGGGTACACAAATCCACTACAAAGGTGTATCAGTGAAGAAAAATCAAGACAATCCTCATGGAAGTTCATGAAGGAGCCTACGGATCTCACATCGAGACCGAGGCCCTTGCTAGGGTACTACTTTGCAAGGATATTTCTAGCCTGCTTTAATGAAGGATGTAAGGCGGTTCATAAAAAAATGCGATAAGTGCCAGCGAAACTTACTTATCTAAAGAGTACTTTCGAAGGTGATGACTTCGGCTGACTATCCTTGCCCCTTCACTGTTCGGGGTGTTGAGCTCATTGGTCCTCTCCCGACAGCTCCTGAAGGAATGAAGTTTCCTATAGTTGCAGTAGATTATTTCACCAAATGAAGTGAGGCAAAGCCTCTGGCAACAATTTTAGCAAAAAACATCCGGAAGTTTGTCTAGAAGAACATCATATGTAGATTCGGTGTGGCAAGGGTGATAGTAGCAGATAATGGTTCTCAATTCATTAATAGAGGATTTCAGGAATTTGCAGCCAACCTTGGGGTAAAATTGCACTTCGCCCCAGTTGCCTATCCTTAAAGCAATGGACAGGTTAAGGTGTCCAATAGGACAATAAAAGATGGTCTCAAGAAGAGGTTGAAAGAAGTCATGGGAAAATGGCCAGGAGAATTCTTGAGTGTAGTATGGAGTTATTGAACAACTCCTAGAAGAGCTACTAGCAAAACACCTTTTTCACTCGTATTAAGCACTGAGGTCATTATCCTTGTCGAAGCCATATAACCATCTTTCAGAGTACAGGTCTTCAACAAAAAGGGCAACAACTTTAGCTTAAGAACCAAATTAGATATAATTGATGAACTTAAGGAGATGGCCGAAGTTAGAAGAAAAGCTTTTCAGCAAAGGGTAGCCATTGCTACGAACTTGCATGTCAAACCTAAAGGAATTAAGAAAGAAGACCTTGTTCTCCTAAATGCTAAACTAGAATTTCGAAGACCATCTCATGGTATACTTCAGGAAAATTGGGAAGGACCAATATTTGGTCCTAAAAAAAGTTTGGCCAGGAGTCTATAAACTTGGAAATACTAAGGGAGAAGAGTTGAAAAACACATGGCATTCAAACTCTTTGAAAAAATTCTACACTTAGAAATTTCCAAGGAAGGAGCCTTATTATGAGAAGCCTCCACAAAGAAATTAGCTGAATGTGGTGATCTCCTAAGCTACCTAAAGTGTTGGGAAGCAAACTTTACTAAATGAGGTTAATTGAATATGGTTGATTCTGAATGTACCTAAGTGATCTTGTACAAGCTTTACCGAAAAAGGTTAAGCGAATATGGTTGATTTCGAAAATACCTAAATGTTCTTGTACATAGCAAGTTTCCCAAAAATGTTGCTTCAATTCTATTTTAAAACACTTAGGAAAATACTCACAACTCTCCAAACAGAAAAGGCTAAGGTTTTGAATCCTTGATAGTATTTTTGTCAAGGATAGTACATGATTGAATCTATTGGGCGTAGTTGAACCAAAGATTGTAAGTTAGCCGAAGGAGGTGAATTAACCAAAAAGCTTCGTAGGCAAGCAATGCTTGCCAAAGATGGTGCTAATCTTAGACTTAGCCTAAATTTTGAGAAATAAGGACAATTGCATTAGAAAAGGCAAAGTACAACAAAAAGAAAACTACAAAAATAGTGCCCTAAGGGTTACTTTCCCCATCTATCGGCTCATTCGCATCATCATCCTTGGCATCATCCTCATCATTATCATCAGCATCTTTAGCTGAAGGAGGATGATCTGGAAGGTTGAGGAACTCCATGTTTGACCATGGCAAGGGTGATCCTTTGGGTATATCAAGAGCTCTTAGGCAAGAGACGTCGAGGTTGGGAAATCATAAGAGCATCTAATGGTGAGCAAGGCAGAAACCATCTTAAAAAAATGTCCTTGCCGCCTCCTCTACCATGGCCTTTTCAGATGCTCCACCTATTTTTTTAGTGCCTTCATCTCATTCTCTGCCTTCATCTTCTTTTTCTTCTGCTTTTTTAGTTGATCAATTTTGGCAAAAACCTCAACATTGATTTCCAGTGCCTTGGTGAAATCAACTATGGCTTTGAACTTTTCCTTCCGAAGGACCTCCCCCACCGAACTCAGTTCCACAACCTTCACATTGAGGTTGGAAATTTTGGAAGAGCCCTCTCTAGCTCTCCAGTACTTCCTAGACTTGGCAATCTTGTTGAGCTCTCCATATTTCATGCATGAGCTCATAAACATCTCCTTGGCCTTGACCAAGTTCTCCTTTAACTAACTTTAGATGGAAGATTACTTGGTCGCCCATGCGTGAAGGTAGCCCCCCTACACTAATAGCTGTAAGGAGAAAATACCTAATGTTAGTTACAGCAACTGACAAACCCAAAATTTTTCTAAGTACTTAAGGACTAAAGATTACCTATGCAGCATGCTCAAAAATTTGAGCAGCAAGGATCTTCTCATTTCAGCGATCCTCTGTCAAAGTCTAAAAAGTGGCATTTGTGATAATGCCCCTCACCATCTGTGGAACCATTTTTTGGCAATCCTTAAAAAACTGGTGCATGTCCTCGGTGAAAGTCCAAATGGGTTCCCTTGGTACTTTATCCTTCAGGATCTTTGAATCCCGAACAACCCTTTTTTGAATATGGTCCATCATCCACCCGCCTGACCCCGTTCCTTTACAAAATCATGCTGAAGTTCTTTTATCACATCATCTCTTATCCATTCATCTATAAAATCTAAAATTCCAAGAAAGCCAAAATTCATAGATAAATGACTAAGTGACAAACTTGGTAGAACTTCGGCATCTTCCCCGTCAGAGTCACTAATATCAAGCACATCAAGCACCTCAGCAGGGACGTCTTTACCTTTCCTTATTCACCTCTCTTCACCCTCCTTGGCCGAAACCATCCCCAATGAAGTCCACAGGGTCTCTACGGTAGCATCAGAGCTTAAGGGGACTCATAAGGTTGCTGCTGCTCATGAAGGATCCACAACTTCGGCGGAATGGTATAGACCTATGGTCTGGTCTTCGAAGGGAGGAAGGAGTGAGTTCTCCTTCATTTTCTTCATCTTCGGCACCCCTGAAGACTGCCCAATGGGTTTCTTCTTTCTTTTGGGGGCCTTCTTCTTTTGCTCTTTTTTTTCGGCCGAGCTGAGGAACAAACTCTTGTTAAAGGCTGCTAATTTGTCGCCCATCTCTGCAAAAAGGAAAATATCAGTTTAAGTAACAAAGAATCCAAAAAGACAAGATGGAAAGAAGCTTAGTCTCTACAAGTGCTGAATAAGAAAGTTCACCCCAAAGGGGCATGTTCAGCCATGAATTTTTCCCGTCCATTGACAGTGCAAGCATGTTCTTATCAGTAATATGCTCCTAAATGACCCTGAGCTCTTGAAGTACCTATTCAGTCATGAAGTTCCATCTAATTGGAAAAGGGTACAGTGGACCAGAAGGAGCTTGGTTCGACCAATTAGCTACTGCCCGAATACAGCTATCAAATTCTTCAAATTGTGACTTCAATTATAGGGTAAACAACTTCAATGGATCCATCACATCGATGTCAAGGGCCCCAAAAACCTACTTCATAGGCATGTTCTTCCATTTTTTGTCCACCTCTATGAAGAGGTACTTCTTCTACCATCATTGCCAACTGTCCTTGGTGCCGAAGGTGAAAGTGAATTTCTTGCTCTTGGATCCCCGCGAGAGCAAGAAGTAAAACCTGCCTTTTAGGAAGGGATGAATCTCATGGTATTGTATGAAAAAGGATGAACTGAAGGTCTATTTTGAAAAGCCCACACATGTAGAGAAAAGCATTGTAGTAAGAATAGGAGTTCGGGGGTAGCTGGTTAATAGCTATGCCATGAAATTGGCAAAAGTTGCTCACCATCTTCGGCAGTGAAAACTGAAGACCTGCCTTCAATTGAGCTCTGAAGACAGTAGCCTCATTATGTCAAGGAAGGTAGCTCAGTTCCCCATGGCTAGGAATCCTAGTAATGGCGTAAGAAGGAAGGAAGAATTTTACTGACCATTTCTTCATTTTTTTTTTAAGTGGCACAACTCAAATGAAAGTTGAGTGGACCCCAACTATCAGGAATGGATCAGACTTCAGCTTGTAAAGAAGACATGTTCAGTGAACTAGGACCCTATCCTCGAAAATGCTATCCAACGAGGAATCAAAAAGAAAAACCAACTTCAGAGGTTACTAACCTATTGAATAGAGGGAAATTGCCGCAAATGGTGGCCAAAAATTACTCCACCACTAAGACACCACCACAAGAAAAAGAAAGCTGAGAAAGCAAGAGAGAACTAAAGAGAAATGAGTGAAGAGGCTTTGGGAAGGAATGGCTTTATATAACCCAAAGAAGGTAGGTGAAGCGACACCATAATGGCCCCTTTTGCGGGCAAAGAGACATAACCGATATAACAAACATGAAGGATAGCCAATGACCTCATGACACATGTCACATGGTGCGAGAAACAAAGGCATGCCTTTTGGTCTATTGAGCCTACGATGCATTACCCGAGGTGACACAACTGATTGTTCAAAATATAGGATGATCCATTTGCAGAAGGAATGTAAAATCTAAGGAAAAGGTAACTCCTTACATACCGAAGATGTACCCTCACTAAAAATAAGAATGTTGGCGATAAGTAACACCCTCTCCAGGGATTCAAATTCAAAAAATGGGACACAAAGAAAGGGTCCAAGAGAAAACAGAAAGTAAAATATCGGCAAGAGAAAGGATCTTAGACCAAAAAACTAGTTACCCCGAAGGGACAACCTCAGTAGGTGGAAGTTCTTTTACGATGGATAGGTTTAGCTTCCTAAGGGCGGGATTTTTGTATCATGTCCTTAGATGATTAGTACCAAAGACACAACTTCGATCTTCCATAGGGGGGCATGTGATTGCCAAAGGGCTATCGCCCACTTGACTTTCTCATTGGCAGACCTGGCACCACCCTCAAAAAGATACATGACCAACCTTGGGAGAATTCTATACACCACCCTCAAAAATATATACGACTAACTCCGGGAAATGGACTCATTGCCAATCCTCGTGAGTGCACATTACCAACCTCCGCAATGTAGGTCTATCATCCCTGAGAAAATAAATCTCTCCCAAAGATAGTTTGCCCATCCGAACGGCTTTCTTTTGTTGCCATCGGGGAAATCCTTGTTCGAAGGGATCTCAGATCCCCGAAGGGGTCTTAGGGAGAAATATCAAATACAGTTGGGGGATCTCTAATAGAAACCTCACACACGACCTTACCCTCTAGGCATAACCGCCTATGTCCAGCTGTAGACACTATTGGTGTTGTGCCCAAAAGCTAATCATGAGATGATTGTATTTTTGCACATTGAGTCTGTTAGTGTTGTGCCCAAAAGCCAGTCATGAGATGATTGTATTTTTGCACATTGAGTCATGATATTTTATTAAGGCATTAATCCAGCAATTATATTTGTTGTTTTGTTCCTGCGTAACTTAACAAACATAATTGTAACCCTAGAATAATGATATTCTTAAAAGTCCCTGGTCTAGTATTATTGTGGAGCGGGTTGCAATAATACATAACGACTAGCATATGTGGAGACTAATATGAAATATGTAGTCTACATATGGGTACAAGTTGGAGAACTTGTGTACTGGACCGACCCACCATGAGAACACTACATGGATCGTTATATGAGTGTCATAAGTGATTCTCATAGTGATCATGGTATATGTAGTCCTTCGACCTAAGATCATCAAGGTTCCCTACATGTGAGTCACATACTTTGATACTTTCCTTTGTTGCTCGTAACTGAGTGAACTTGAAGGAGGTCATTGGGTATGTCACATATCATGCGGAGGGATTTGTATGATCAAGATGGGATTTGTCCCTCCTATGTAACGGGAGTGATATCTTCGGGCCCCTTGATAGAGTGAGACTTAGAGAATGCATGGCCATGCTCGGATGAGTTGATATACGATATCAATGTCATCAGTTTAAGTTGGTCTACTCGGTAATCAAGAAACCAAAGATTGGGCTATACGAGAGTGACACATTCCATGTCTCGTGCTTAGTCTTGATATCTTGGACAAAGGGACAATGGCATATATCGGTGATGATCATAAAGGTTTAGTCGAATCATCGACAATCTTGTCACTTGGGTAGCAATGATGTGTTGCTAGACACCGCTCATTGCTTATGATCATAAATGTGATTTATGATCATTGCCAATGTGGTAAGAGCCTATTGGGTCGCACACATAGAGCTATTTGGATCATTAGAGTGCATGGGCTAATTATTTGGGTTATGGTTTCACTTTAATTTCGTATTAATAATGGGCCCAAGAGTTGAGCCATTATTAAGCCCGAAATTAAATCCTAATTGGATTAGGGCTTTGAAACCCATTAGGCCTGGAAGTTGAGTTTCACTATAAATACAACTTTTAAGTGAGAAATTCGCAGGTCTCCTTGCCCTAGCCTCCAAAAAGGACAGCCGCACTCTTCTCTTGCAATTCCTTGGAGGACGCAAGCTAGCACTGCGAGCGCAAGAGAAACGCATCTACCGGGACGTGGTGGAAGCGTGGTGATCCCGAGAGGCTCGTGTGGATACCATAGAGAGCCTGAACACGTCAACTGTTCAGGTTTTGTGATTCAACTCTACAGTTGAGTGAGAGATCTCAACCGAAAATTAGGTATGAAAATTTTCGAACACCCGGTTTACCCCGTTTCACTTGGATCCTAGAGGGTTTCGGTTAAATTCCACTGCACTGTTTGGCTCCCGAAACCCATCAGTGGTATCAGAGCTACTGGTGAAACCCTAAATCGGGATTGAGTGTTGAATCGCATGATGCTATGTGTTCGGTTGCTTTTCGGCCATGATTAATTAGATTGATTCAAGATGCATGAAACTGGAATTCGTAATGAACATATGACGATATATGAAGAAACGACACAAATTGGTTAATGAGATTAATCTCAAATTGAATAGGTATGAGATACCTATATGGATTAGGATTCTTGCAATAGTTGCAAAAACCCTAGCTTTGTTCGGATTCGGCCTGTTCGGGCACCGAAAGTAAGGTATTTTTGGTGGCTCGAATAGAGGAGTCTCGGGTGCCTACTTTCTCAAAATACAAGATTTCGGGCTAAGCAATTGTAAGAAAATTTTTTGCGCAGGGGGGCGCTGCCCCCCACGCCCCCCGCAAGGGCGGCTCCCCTTGACCTCGTCCGCTGACCGGTCAGCGGAACCACCGCCCACTGACAGGCCAGCGGGACCGCCGTATGCGAAGTGCCACATAAATAAAAACTGGTTAATCAACGCGCAAAAATTGGCATGCATCTTTGTTGAATGAGATTTGACATGATATGCTGATTGGTGTTTGAAGCATGGTGCATGGTTATAGCCCTTGATTGGTTGTACTTGTAAATACGGCCTGCGAGTCGTGCCTTTTCTTATCACTCTCATTGTACATTCTCTTCTCACCTTACTCCCCTCGAATGTAACTCGAGGTTTCTATTATTGATGTAATGGTGCATTATGGGATCATCCAAGGTTGTATGTCTAAGGATCATCCAAGGAGGCATGTCCAAGGAGATGACAACAAAAGGGCAGCCAAGAAAGGAAGATAAGGAGCTTGTGAAGACTCTTTTCTTTTCTTAGGCTTTTATGATATTCTCATTGGCTTGAGAATATCGCATAGTTTGGGCTATAACCATGTCACGTTTACTTTCTTGTAAGCATGAGATGCATGTTTTATATTTGTATGTGATGCATGTATAAGACAACCGGAGATAACAAATTGGTGAGATCAAAAGAAAAATCCCTCAAACAAATATTAAGTCATTAAATGTGATGCCTTCCAAATGTTGGCACTCGTCAAGACTTTGATCAACATTAGGTGGGTTTGCCAAAGCAAAGCACCTATGTTCATCTTGGTAAGGCGCGATGGGATAATAGTGATATCCAAATTGCTAACTTTGGGTCCGACTTAACTAAGTCATCCTAATAGGATTAGGGACTTAGAGGCATAGAGTTGGGCTTAAGCTCATGAGATGAGCTTGGACAAGTGTTGTTCACCCAACTATCCAAGAGTTGCATAAGATGCAATTGGCAAGGAGTTGCCTACCTAAATAGCTGTAACTTGAGAGAAAAGCCAAAGCTGACTCAGGTTGTGGTCAAATATGGATCTTGGCCCACTAGAATACCTTAGCGCCGAGGTGTTCCGAAATAATATCGAGGGTTATTATTTTGAGGAAAATAGTGGGAGTATCGTTTAATAAAAGTCCTTATTAAATGAATTAAAATACATGACTCTTACACTGCATATTTACTGTTGTAGATAACCATGGCACAAAACACATCGACACTTTTGTTGCGATCGATCCTTGAGAAGGAAAAACTGAATGGGACCAACTTTCTCAAATGGTACCGAAACTTGAGGATAGTCCTCAAGCAAGAGAGAAAGGCTTATGTCCTAGAGCAGCCCATTCCGAATGAGCCTGCTGCCACTGCTCCAAGAGCTGAAAGGGATGCTCACAAGAGGCATTCTGATGATGCTTTGGATGTTGCATGCCTCATGCTTATTACCATGGAATCTGAGCTTCAGAAGCAACATGAGAACATGGGGGCGTTCGATATGATCGAACATCTCAAAATGCTTTTCCAAGAGCAAGCTAGGCATGAGAGGTTTGAGACCTCTAAGGCATTGTTTCAGTGCAAGATGTCTGAGGGAAGTCCCGTGGGTCCTCATGTGCTCAAGATGATTGGGTACATTGAGAATCTTGAGAATTTGGGATTTGCTTTTCAGAAAGAGTTGGCTATTGATGTAGTGTTGCAATCGTTGCCTGAAAGCTACAGTCAGTTCGTCATGAACTATAACATGAACGACCTTGACAAGTCCCTTCCTGAATTGCTCAACATGTTGAGAACTGCTAAGCAAAACCTTAAGAAGGCTAAGCCCATTTTGATGGTTCAAAAGGGCAAGGGCAAGGGAAATGCCAACAAGAAGAAGGATAAAGCTAATGGAAAGTCCAATGCTAGTTCTTCTTCAGCTGCACTGAAACCAAAGGGTGGTGTGGCAAAGGAAGGGGAGTGCTTCCATTATAAGCAACCTGGACACTGGAAGCGCAACTGCAAGCTCTATCTTGAAGAACTTGCTAAGGAAAAGGGAAGTAAGACTTCCACTTCAGGTATTTTTGTTATAGAGGCTAACTTTTCTACTTCCTCATCTTGGGTATTGGATACTGGATGTGGATCTCACATTTGTGCAAATGTGCAGGATCTAAGTAGAAGTAGAAGATTGGCCCGAGGTGAAGTGGACCTACGTGTTGGAAATGGAGCAAGGGTTGCTGCCTTAGCCGTAGGGACTTATGTTCTCACTTTACCTAGTGGATTAGTTTTAGAATTAGACAACTGCTACTTTGTGCCTACTATTAGTAGAAATTTGATTTCTGTTTCTTGTTTGGACAAGAAAGGTTTTTCATTTATAATAAAGGACAAATGTTGTTCTATTTATTTGAATGAAATCTTTTATGGTAGTGCTCAACTTAGCAATGGGTTGTATGTTCTAGACCTCGAAGATCCAATCTATAATGTGAATACCAAGAAGGTCAGATTAAATGATTCAAACCCGACCTATCTCTGGCACTGTCGCTTGGGCCATATAAATGAGACCCGCATATCCAAGCTCCATATGGATGGACTCTTGGACTCATTTGATTTTGAATCATATGAGACATGTGAGTCATGTTTGTTGGGCAAGATGACCAAAGCCCCATTCACAGGGCAAAGTGAAAGGGCTAATGACTTACTAGGACTCATACATAGTGATGTATGTGGCCCTATGTCTACACAAGCTAGAGGAGGTTTCCAATACTTCATTACTTTCACTGATGACTTCAGCAGATATGGCTATGTGTATCTCATGAGACACAAGTCAGAATCCTTTGAAAAGTTCAAAGAATTCAAGAATGAAGTAGAGAATCAACTCGGGAAGAGTATCAAAGTGCTTCAATCAGATCGAGGTGGAGAGTACTTGGATCGAGAATTCCTTGACTATCTGAAGGAGTGTGGTATAGTATCACAACTCACTCCACCAGGTACACCTCAATGGAATGGTGTATCTGAAAGGAGAAATCGAACTCTGTTAGACATGGTTCGCTCTATGATGAGTCAAGCTGACCTTCCAAACTCCTTTTGGGGACATGCTCTAGAGACAGCCGCTTTTACACTAAACCGAGTTCCATCTAAATCGGTTCAAAAGACACCATATGAGATATGGAGTGGGAGGCGTCCCAATTTGTCTTTTATGAAGATTTGGGGCTGTGATGCTTATGTGAAACGTCAATCCTCTGACAAACTAGGGCCCAAATCTCAAAAATGCCTTTTTGTTGGGTATCCCAAAGAAACAAAGGGTTACTATTTCTACAATCCTTCTGAGCAAAAAGTGTTTGTTGCTCGAACTGGTGTCTTTTTAGAGAAAGAGTTTATCTCTAAAGGAACTAGTGGGAGGAAAGTAGAACTTGAAGAAATTCAAGAACAACAAGGAGACATCGAACCTGAAATGGAACCTGAACAGACACCGCAAGATGTTGTTCAAGAGTCTGTTCCTGTAGCACAGAGCCCACGTAGGTCTGGTAGGATTCGGCGTGAGCCCGAGAGATATGGATTTCTTGTGACTCACACCGGTGATGTGATGCTCATGGATCAGGATGAGCCCACAACCTACCAACAAGCTATGTCAGGGCCTGACTCTGAGAAGTGGCTAGTGGCCATGAAATCCGAGATGGAATCCATGTATGAAAACCAAGTATGGACTTTGGTTGACCCACCTGAAGGGGTAAAACCCATAGGGTGCAAATGGGTTTTCAAGAAGAAAACTGACATGGATGGTAATGTGATTACCTTTAAGGGACGATTGGTTGCAAAAGGTTTCAAGCAAATTCATGGTATTGACTATGATGAAACTTTTTCACCAGTTGCTATGCTTAAATCCATCCGAATTTTGTTTGCTATTGCTGCACACTATGATTATGAGATATGGCAAATGGATGTCAAAACTGCATTCCTAAATGGAAAGCTACTTGAGGATGTGTACATGACACAACCTGAGGGTTTTGTCACTCCTGAGAATGCCAATAAAGTGTGCAAGTTGCAAAGGTCCATTTATGGACTGAAGCAAGCTTCTCGAAGTTGGAATCTTCATTTTGATGAAGCAATCAAAGAGTTTGGTTTTATCAAAAATGAAGATGAACCTTGTGTCTACAAGAAGGTTAGTGGGAGCGCTATTGTCTTCTTGGTGTTGTATGTAGATGACATACTACTCATCGGGAATGACATTCCTGAGCTACAGTCTGTGAAGACTTGGCTAGGGAAATGTTTCTCTATGAAGGACTTGGGTGAAGCAGCCTATGTGTTAGGCATCAGGATCTATAGAGATAGATCTAGAAAGCTTCTTGGCCTAAGTCAAAGTACATATATTGACAAGGTGCTAAAGAGGTTTAGCATGCAAGATTCCAAGAAAGGATTCTTGCCCATGTCACATGGTATCACTCTTTCTAGATCTCAGTGTCCGAGTACACCCGAGGAGAGAGAGCGCATGAGTAAGATTCCATATGCCTCAGCAATTGGATCTATCATGTATGCCATGATATGTACTCGTCCCGATGTCTCATATGCTTTGAGCATGACGAGTAGGTACCAATCGAACCCCGGTGAGAGTCACTGGACAGCTGTTAAGAACATCCTTAAGTACTTACGAAGGACTAAGGATGCATTCTTGGTCTTTGGAGGTGAAGATGAGCTCGTTGTAAGGGGTTACACCGATGCAAGCTTCCAATCCGATAAGGATGATTTTAGATCGCAATCTGGTTATGTGTTTTGTATTGGTGGTGGTGCTGTGAGCTGGAAGAGTTCAAAGCAAGAGACAGTAGCTGACTCTACAACAGAATCTGAGTACATTGCCGCCTCTGATGCTGCAAAGGAGGCAGTTTGGATCAAGAAGTTCATCACTGAACTTGGAGTGGTTCCAAGCATTGCCGACCCGATAGAGCTCTATTGTGACAACAATGGAGCAATCGCACAGGCTAAGGAACCTCGATCTCACCAGCGATCCAAACACATACTCCGACGCTATCATCTCATCAGGGAGATCATCGAGAGGGGTGATGTAAGGATATGCAGGACTTCGACAGACAGCAACATTGCTGATCCACTGACAAAGCCCCTTACGCAGCAGAAGCATGATAGCCATTCTAGGTCCATCGGTATTAGATACATGGATGATTGGCTTTTAGTGCAAGTGGGAGATTGTTAGTGTTGTGCCCAAAAGGCCAATCATGAGATGATTGTATTTTTGCACATTGAGTCATGATATTTTATTAAGGCATTAATCCAGCAATTATGTTTGTTGTTTTGTTTCTGCGTAACTTAACAAACATAATTGTAACCCTAGAATAATGATATTCTTAAACGTCCCTGGTCTAGTATTATTGTGGAGCGGGTTGCAATAATACATAACGACTAGCATATGTGGAGACTAATATGAGATATGTAGTCTACATATGGGTACAAGTTGGAGAACTTGTGTACTGGACCGACCCACCATGAGAACACTACATGGATCGTTATATGAGTGTCATAAGTGATTCTCATAGTGATCATGGTATATGTAGTCCTTCGACCTAAGATCATCAAGGTTCCCTACATGTGAGTCACATACTTTGATACTTTCCTTTGTTGCTCGTAACTGAGTGAACTTGAAGGAGGTCATTGGGTATGTCACATATCATGCGGAGGGATTTGTATGATCAAGATGGGATTTGTCCCTCCTATGTAACGGGAGTGATATCTTCGGGCCCCTTGATAGAGTGAGACTTAGAAAATGCATGGCCATGCTCGGATGAGTTGATATACGATATCAATGTCATCAGTTTAAGTTGGTCTACTCGGTAATCAAGAAACCAAAGATTGGGCTATACGAGAGTGACACATTCCATGTCTCGTGCTTAGTCTTGATATCTTGGACAAAGGGACAATGGCATATATCGGTGATGATCATAAAGGTTTAGTCGAATCATCGACAATCTTGTCACTTGGGTAGCAATGATGTGTTGCTAGACACCGCTCATTGCTTATGATCATAAATGTGATTTATGATCATTGCCAACGTGGTAAGAGCCTATTGGGTCGCACACATAGAGCTATTTGGATCATTAGAGTGCATGGGCTAATTATTTGGGTTATGGTTTCACTTTAATTTCGTATTAATAATGGGCCCAAGAGTTGAGCCATTATTAAGCCCGAAATTAAAGCCTAATTGGATTAGGGCTTTGAAACCCATTAGGCCTGGAAGTTGAGTCTCACTATAAATACAACTTTTAGTGAGAAATTCACAGGTCTCCTTGCCCTAGCCTCCCAAAAGGACAGCCGCACTCTTCTCTTGCAATTCCTTGGAGGACGCAAGCTAGCACTGCGAGCGCAAGAGAAACGCATCTACCGGGATGTGGTGGAAGCGTGGTGATCCCGAGAGGCTCGTGTGGATACCATAGAGAGCCTGAACACGTCAACTGTTCAGGTTTTGTGATTCGACTCTACAGTTGAGTGAGAGATCTCAATCGAAAATTAGGTATGAAAATTTTCGAACACCCGGTTTACCCGTTTCACTTGGATCCTGGAGGGTTTCGGTTAAATTCCGCTGCGCTGTTTGGCTCCCGAAACCCAACAGAGTCATCATATTTTATTAAGGCATTAATCCAAAAATTGTGTTTGTTGTTTTGTTTCTGCGTAACACAATAAACATAATTGTAACCCTAGAATAATGATATTCTCAAATGTCCCTGGTCTAGTATTATTGTGGACCGGGTTGTAATAATACATAACAACTAGCATATGTGGAGACTAATATGAGATATGTAGTCTACATATGGGTACATGTTGGAGAACTTGTGTACTGGATCGTTATATGAGTGTCATAAGTGATTTTCATAGTGATCATGGTATATGTAGTCCTTCGACCTAAGATCATCAAGGTTCCTTACATGTGAGTCACATACTTTGATACTTTCCTTTGTTGCTCGTAACTAAGTGAACTTGAAGGAGGTCATTGGGTTTGTAACATATCATGTAGAGGGATTTGTATGATCAAGATGGGATTTGTCCCTCCTATGTAACGGGAGTGATATCTTCAGGTCCCTTGATAAAGTCAGACTTAGAAAAATGCATGGCCATGCTCGGATGAGTTGATATACGATATCAATGTCATCAGTTTAAGTTGGTCTACTCGGTAATCAAGAAACCAAAGATTGGGCTATACGAGAGTGAAACATTCCATGTCTCGTGCTTAGTCTTGATATCTTGGACAAAGGGACAAGTGCATATATCGGTGATGATCATAGAGGTTTAGTCAAATCACCGACAATCTTGTCACTTGGGTAGCAATGATGTGTTGCTAGACACCACTCATTTCTTATGATCATAAATGTGATTTATGATCATTGCCAGCGTGGTAAGAGCTTATTAGGTCACACACATAGAGCTATTTCTATCATTAGAATGCATGAGCTAATTATTTGGGTTATGGTTTCACAATAATTTTGAATTAATAATGGGCCCAAAAGTTGAGCCATTATTGTCACACCCTACATAGGCCCCAGCCTGTGCACTCTCAGTGCCCCTCACCATTTCTACCCAAGAGTTATTTAAACACTCTTATGTTCAGGTGTTATTAACTACCTTTTGTTTTGGCTACTGTTTGTTAGGTAGTTTAAGTGTAATTTTCTTAAGCTAAGAGCCTGGGAGGTGCCCCAGGAGGCTTGTAAGTTGATTAGAACAGTTACTTGTAGCTTAAGTAAGGCCCAACCACTAACTTGCAACTCAAGGCAAGGCTGCAAATCTGAAACTTGCAATGCAAGCAAGGCATATAGTTAATCTGTTAAGTGTCTAGAGTGTGTGCTCATCAAGTGTCCTACTCCAATGCATGTCAACAAAGAAGCCCATCTCACCAAGTTTTGGAAATCAATTTTCATGTTCATCAACATTTGGTCAAGTAAGGAACATAAGAGATTCCATACATCAATACTCATCCTTCCATACAACATAGCATAACTTGGCATTCAAGCATCCAAAATTCTTACACAAAACCATAATTTAACCGAGGCTAATATACACAAAAGTAGCCTACATACAAGTACTACTAACTTGGCAACATACCAAGGGTACCCATTGTCCAAAATCAGCCAAAGTTATGCATTACATTCAAGTTTACCTATAGTACCTGAGAAGGATCTTAAAGACTACATACATGACCGTAGTCTAAAACCTATGATCAAGTTCATAGTCATAGAGGCAAACCACCACACTAGAGCCCAAGAACACACATCCATCTCCTCTGCTAGACAAGTCCCATAATCTAATCACAGCCAGCAAAACTTGTATTATAAGTTTTGGGCATAAACCATAAACATAAGACTTGTAAGAATAATTCAATTAAGCCAAGTACAACATTGGCACGTACCTTAAGCACAAAAGCACCACTAGCACACAAAAGCTAGCAACTCAAGCAAAACTACTCAAGCTGAATATCCTTTCCTGAAACAAGAAATATATGTGGGCAATGAGTAACAATTACTCAGTAGGATTCACAACCAACCATATTTGGTCTATTTAGTTAATCCAAGACTTAACCTTGACTAGCTTACTTATCCTACAAGAAAGACATTAAAAACACAAGAACACATAATACACATATAGTAACCGAGACATAATAAGCATAATTAAGCTACCTACAATTGGTTAGCACACACAAACAAACAATCAAGCACACAACTCACACATACACTACAATGATCATTCGGCCGAAACCCAAGCATCTGCCCCTATGCACTATTGCACACACTTCTTCACAACTTTAGTCCACCATCCATTAGAGCTCCGAAACTCCTAGCAAGTTGGCCTTACTCACTAGAGTTTCTAGCACATGCCCATATTTGATTAGCTAACGAATTCATAAAACTGAATCACCTCAATAATGCGCATCAAGTAACTAAAGTCATTTAGCACACTTAACCATCACTTAGTCACTCTAACTACTTGAATCATGGCACATTACCAAGCAAACAAGTAATTCGTGAACCCTACCTTTCTAAACAAAGCTTGAGTCTCCTCGGTTAGTACTTGAACATCCAACTTCAACTTGAGCTTCCAAACCGAAATTACCTCAAATACAAAGCTCAAGCTTTCAGTTATAATTAAGCATCCAAAACTGAAACCACTCTTCCAAACTAAGGTTGCTAAGCACAACAATGCCTTCAATTAGCTATCATAATCACTTGATCATGGATTATTACCAAGAAAACAAGTGAATTTATGAATCTATACCTCAAGAACTAGCTTGAATGTCTCGGCCTCCCCTTGTAACTTCAAAAACCAAACTTCAATTTGAGCTTCTTGGTTGCCTAATGCCAAAAGTGAGTAACCAAGCTCAATTCTTGCCTTTAAGCTTCAATTGCACCACAATTTGGCATCAATTCGGCAGTAAACATTCAAGAACACCAAGAACCATTTCGGTTTCAGCTATCAAAACAAAACACACACAATGGCCTTCATCATGACCGAAAATGCTAATTTAATTCCTTAATGGGAGACATGGGCAACCAGCCATGGATACATGTCCAAAAATTGGCTTAATGCTCCACTTAACCTTATACTAGTTTACATGGTTCATTTAGCCCTTCAAGGATCCATAGCTCCTTTTTAGTCACTAAAACACATGTTCATTTTGGCATTAACATTGTTTCAACGCCTACATTGCCAAGCATTATTTAAAATGGTTGAAAATGGCCATTATCCCATGCATGTTTTGGCCAAGTACCAAGACAATTAATAATTAAACAAACCAAAGAAATGATGGCTTAAATCCTTGGTGGGGGACAAGGCTTGATTGGCCATAAAAAGTCACCAAAAGTTGGTCTAATGTTCCACTAGTCCCCATACAAATTTGCATGGCCAAAAGTTCTCATTCATGATTTGTAGTTTTACTTGCATCACTAGTTCAAGTGTGCATTGTAGTCCTCCAACTTTATTTCACGCCAAGAACATCATAGTCTAGTTTTCCATGTGCAATTTGAACCTAAATTTCACTGGTTTTGCACACACACCCTCATTCACATTTTCAATCAAGTCCCTCATTTTTAATTGGTGTTTTCTCTATATTCTTGGCCTAAGCCAAGTACTAAGGGATGGTCCTAACAATTATTAAGCCCGAAATTGAAGCCTAATTGGATTAAGGCTTTGAAACCCATTAGGCATGGAAGTTGAGTCTCACTATAAATACAACTTTTAGTGAGAAATTTGTAGCTTTTTGCCCTAGCCTCCCAAAAGGACAACCGCACTCTTCTCCTACAATTCCTTGAAGGACGTAAGCTAGCACTACGAGCACAAGAGAAATGCATCTGCTGGGATGTGGTGGAAGTGTGGTGATCCTAAGAGGCTCGTGTGGATACCATAGAGAGCTTGAACACATCAACTGTTCAGGTTTTGTGATTCAACTCTACAGTTGGGTGAGAGATCTCAACCGAAAATTAGGTATGAAAATTTTTGAACACCCGATTTAGTCCATTTCACTTGGATCCTGGAAGGTTTCGGTTAAATTCCACTGCGCTTGTTTGGCTCCTGAAACCCAACAGACACCTCTCTTTGAAGATATGGACCAAATCTGGCCGAACAAGTGTCCTGATTTATTGAGGCTGGGAATAACGGCCTTCCCCTCCCAGCCTCCTATAAATAATCAGGGGAGACTCCCAGGCAAAAAACCAAAATTATCCTCCTCTTCTGTTCTCTACTCTTAACTTCTAACAACTTACCTCTTCACATACTGACTTGGGTGTTAGAGATCCCTTCCCCAGAAACACACTACGAGGAGCTCCTAACCCTTATTCTTCACGTGCTATAGCTACTACTCAGGTGGAAGTCTACCGTGGATTCAACATGTCCTGCATTGAAGATGTGCTAGAGCATCAGGTTGAATAAAGTTGGAGTAGCTAATGAGCTAAGCAAAATCCCCATAGTTCAGGAATACCAAGAAGTCTTTCCTACAAACTTACCTAAACTACTGCCTGTGAGAGAGGTGGAGTGTGAAATTAAGTTAGTGCCAGGAGCTGCTCCTATGTCTACAGCTCTATACAGAATGGCAACATTTGAAATGATAGCGCTGAAGAAGCAACTGGATGAGTTGCTTGAGAAAGGGTTCACTAGGCCTAGTATGCTCCATGGGAGCACCTGTCTTGTTTGTAAAGAAAAAGGATGGAAACCTTAGATTATGCATCGATAATAAAAAACATAACGCACTAACTATCAAGAACAAATATTGTCTCTTAACGATTGAAGATTTGTTTGACCAACTGAAATGAGCAAGAGTGTTTTCAAAGATAGACTTAAGGTCTGGTTATTTCTATCTAATAATCAGGGAAGAAGACATACCTAAAAGTACTTTTTGGACTAGGTATGGACCTTTTAAGTACACAATGATACCATTTGGGCTCATTAATGCACCTGCTTTCTTAGGGATTGTATGCAAATGGTGTTTAGAGCATACTTAGACCACCTTGTGGCATTGTTTATTGATGACATACTGGTGTACTCAAAAGATAAGGAGACTTGTAAAGAGCATTTGAGGCTTGTACTTGGCTTCCTCTAAGAACACAAGTTATATGAAAAGCTGAGTAAGTGCAAGTTTTGGACCCGAGAGAATGGATTTATTGGCCATGTGATCAATGATCAAGGGCTAGCAGTAGATCCCAAAAAGGTTAAGGCAATCTTAGGTTGGAAGCAATCATAGAATGTTAAAGAAGTTAGAAGTTTCTTGGGGTTAGCTGGCTATTACAGGAGGCTTGTACCTTAGTTCTCTGTAATAGCTGCTCCTATGACACAACTGACAAGGAAGAACCAGAAGCTTATCTGGAAAGTAGGTGTGAGGATAACTTTCAGGAACTGAAGAGGATATTAACTATGGCTTTTGTGCTAGTGCTACCAAACCCTGCAAAGGCATATGAGGTGTATGCTGATGCATCACAAGTGGGGTTGGGTTATGTCCTGGTGCAAGGTAAGCAAGCAATTGCCTTTGGATCAAGGTAGTTAAGACCTCATGAGAAGAATTACCTAGTGCATGGCCTAGAGTTAGCAGTAGTGGTCTTTGCACTTAAGCAATGGAGGCATTACATGTTGGGCAACAAGTTTCAGGTGTACACAGATCATAAGAGCCTCAGGTAACTTTTCATTCAAAAGGACTTGAACATGAGACGGAGAAGCTGGTTTGAATACCTTAAGGATTTTGACTGTGTGATTGAGTACACAGTTGGCAAGGCTAATGTTGTGGCAGATGCCTTGAGTAAGAATTATACTGGAGTACTTAAAGGAGGAGAACAAGGAAACAAGATCAAAAGCCTTAGTTTGACTTGCCTAGCAAGGCAATGGATGCAATGGGAGCATACTCAACTCAATATACTTACCATTACCCCTGAGTGGAAGCAACTCATCAGGGAGGCATAACTCAGTGATGAGAGGATTGATTTGGTGTCTGGCCAAAGAAAGAAGAAATCTATTCCTAAGCTTTTCCTACAACCAAAGATTTTTATATTTCTAGAATAGGCTGTATATACCTGAAAAGGATGATCTAAGGCCTCAAATTCTAAAAGAAGCACACTCAAGCAAGATCAGTATGCATCCAAGAACTACTAAGATGTATCATGCTCATAAAGCTTACTTTTGGTGGCCATATATGAACCATGATATTGGAACTAATGTAGCTAAGTGTAAAGTGTGCCAACAAGTGAAAGTTGAGCGCCAGAGACCATGATGGAAACTTCAAAGCTTACCCATACTTGAGAGAAAGTGGGGGCCAATATCTATGGATTTTGAGTTAGGAATGCCACTAATAATGAGGAGACATAATTCCTTTTGGATCATAGTGGATAGACTGACCAAGGTAGCCTATTTTCTACCTATGAACCTCATGGATTCACTGGATAAGCTTGCCCAACTTTACATAGAAAAAATAGTGCAGCTTTATGGAATGCATGATGATATTGCTTTAGATTGGGATTCTAGGTTTGTTTCTAGGTTCTAGAAATCCTTACATCATGCCTTAGGCACTAAACTTAAGTTTAGCTTAGCATACCATCCATAGACTGATGGACAAATAGAAAGAACAATTCAAGTTCTGGAAGATATGCTGACGTGTTGTGTGATTGATTTCCAAGGAGAATGGAATTTGCATTTACACTTATTGGAATTCTCATTCTCATATAACAATGGGTACCATTTGGTGATTAGAATGGCCCCATATGAAGCTCTCTATGGTGTAAGATGCATTACTCCTAACTACAGGCATGAGCTAGGGGACAAATTGGAGTTAGGGCTAGAGCTCATAAGGGATACAATTGAGAAGATAATGTTGATCCAAGCCAGGATCAAAGTTGCTAATGATAAGCATCAGCCTTATGGCAACCTGAAAAGGAGAAGAGACTTGGAATTCGAAAGAGGAGATTGGGTATCGCTTAAAGTTTCTTCTATGAAGAGAGTGGTGAGATTTTGGAAGAAAGGGAAGTTAGCACCAGGATACATAGGGCCATACTTGGTGTTGGCTAAGATTAGGAATGTGGCAAATAAGCTAGATTTTCCACCTAAACTTGGGCATGTTCATGATACTTTTCATGTAAGCTTGTTAAAGAAGTATGTCCCAAGTTCTAAGAAAATAGTTTTACCCATTAGTGCACCTATAATACCAAGTTTGTCATATGAAGAGGTGCTTATCCAAATCCTATCAAGAGACACAAGAAAGTTAAGGAGTAAATGGATTCCCATGGTAAAGGTTTTGTGGAGCAACCACACTCAAGAGGAGGCAACTTGGGAAGTAGAAGAAGAGATTACAAGAAATTACCCAAATGTTTACCTAAAGCTTATGAAGAATTTGGAGGACCAAATTCTTTAAGGAGGGGATGTTGTCATAACCCTCGTTTCCATACTAGGCCTATGTAAATTTGAAGTGAATTTGAAGTGGAAAAGAAAACAAAGTTTTGTACTTAGGTTAAGTGGTGCATGTGATAAACCTAGTGGGTACATGTGCATACACAAAAAATATATCTATTAAGTGTATTTGCTTGAACGATTGTAGGACCTAAGGCCTTAATGGTGGATTCAAAAGCTAAGGGGCTAAATTGCACATACATTCAAGTGGTAAGAATAAGGGTATCTATTTTTGGAGGACATTAGTGTAGCATGCACAAAGTAAGCCTACCTAGGCAGGAATTAGAACCACTTTTCACACCATGTGGCATTTACCTCGATGTGCATGTTTCTACTAAGTCAAAACACTTCATTTCGGGTTAATGCTTCATCTTTGAGCAAGCAAAGGGTTCTTAAAGCTTGAAAGTTAGGTTCTTGTTATATTATTGATGTTTTGAGCTTGGAATAAAGAATTGAGCATGTGAAGATTGATTTCGGCATCAACCAACCATGGAATCCTGCCTACAAACTTGGGTTCTTATTTTCAGAAGCTCGGCTGAGAGCTAGGGGCCATGGTTAGTAAGGATTCACTATGCTCTTCTTGGTTTTAATTATGAATTCTATGTTCAAGTTGAGCATTAGGCACTTAGGAGATAGCTTATGAGCTAAGTAATCCTTTGATGATGTAGGGGCTAAGTTTACCTTCTGGTACATGGTAAATGTGTGCTAGCTAGCTATGTAATGGCAAGTACAAGGGTTCTCTCATGGGATGGCCAACTCATGAGTGAATCTGGAGCTCTATGTGACTAAAATTAAAAAAAATAATTAAGGAATTGAACAAACTATGTGTGTACTTGGTAGTGTCCTCTAGGCCGACACTAATGGCTGGGTGTGTGGTGTGTATGTTGGTTGCTTTGGTGCTTTGGATGCATTTGCTGTTACTACCTCACAAAAATGGGAGAATTACAAGTGTGTCATAATGGCTAAAAACCATTATATTGTGTAATTCTCACCATAGTGATTATAGTGTGGGGGGTAAAAGGTATGATCAACACCTCCCTAAAAGTGTTCCAAGTTGGTAACTTGGTCCCCAAGAAAAGCCTTAAGGATTGCTTGTTTGTCAAGCAACCTATGGACTATTTTGCAAGATTTTGGAAATTTGGGTACTCAATTGCAAAACTTTCACAAAAGAGATTTGGAGAGCTATAGGAAGGATATGAATGGTATGAAAGTCCTATTGGAGGACCAAATTTCTCATGGAAGACAAGTTTGGACAAAGGAAACACTAAAGGCAATAAGGACCTAAATGTCCTAGCGTAAACCTTAATGTGTTCAAGCTTTTGACTTAAGTCTAAGGGTGGAATTGTGGGCTTATCCCACCATGGGGGAGGCAGCCAAGACTTGAAAATTAGTCAAAAATTTTGGGCACATGTGTACCTATGCTTTTAAGACAAAGAAACCATAATTTGTGAGAAGGAAAATGACATAAAGCAAGGTTAAGCTTGTTAAATGTGTTTTGGTGCCCTTAAGCTCATTTAAGGCCATTTAAGTGGCCAAATCACTAATCCCTCTCTCATTCTTGTCCTCCCCCAGCCCAAGAACACAGGCATACTTCCTCCATAGCCACCACACCTTCACACTTGCAATTGATTGAAATTGAAGGCAAAAGGAAGCAATTGGAAGCAAACTAGAGCCATTTCTTGCATACTTCAACGATCAAGCTTGATTTTTGGCCTACCCACTTTAGTAAGGGTTCTCTTGCTCTCATGGGTTGTTTTATATATTTTCAAGCAACCATTGAGCTAGGGCTAAGCTTGGAAGACACCCAAGAGCTTGATGAACTAAGCTTAGTGAGGGGAGTGCACTTATTGAAGGTTTTGTGACCTAGTGTGAAGTGCACAATGATGGTGGTAAAGTGAGGCTTTCTAGTGCCCAAAGTTAGTACTAACTACTGTTAAAAACCTCCTAAGACCAAGCATTAGCTTGAGGAGGGCTGCCATAGTGATTTGGTTATGTTTATTATGTGTTTTATGGACTAACCTATGGTATATGTTGCTATATCTTGTATATATGGATTGTGGTTTTTGTGTTTTAGTGTCTTTGGATGCAGGTTTTAATGATGGTTACATTGCCTATTGAATCCAAGTGCTACCCTTACTAAGTTTCTCAATGAAACTTACTCCCCTCAATTCTGTCATTTCAGGTCCAGCTGAATGATCACATTCAAAGTAACCTTTTTCGTTTGAGTTTTAATCTGAAATTTCAGGTACATGAACTTCCATATGTCTAGTTATGATCTGGAAATTTTGGTTATTTTAGGAGCACATTTGGTATTTTTAATGGTGCTACTTATTGTGTTGTGCAGCAGCTCTCCAGCATCCTGTTTTTGGAGTCCATTGTGTCTCAGGACGTCCTGTAACCTAGGGTGAGTATTTAGCTGAGTTAAGACCATATTGTAGTGCATGTATGCATTTACATGTAGTGTATGTAAAATGAGACAAGTATGTGAACATTTGAGTAATGTTTGGCTATGTAAGTGATGTGGTGCAAAGCTGCCTAAGTGTGAATGATGGGCTGCTTACCTGTAAATTTTGTTTTGACCACATAAAGTTGTTAAAAGAAAGGGAATGTAATTCCTATGTGTAATGGACATATATGGGATAGCCTTGGAGGGCTTTCCCCTTGTGAATGAAGTGTTTGCATGGTTTGGAAAAATTGTATGGGCAAAATGGTCCAAAAGTTACCAGAATTTTGACTCTGGACATAAAGTTTAATACCTCCATGTGTAAAATGAATCTTGGTATTAAATTTTGACCACACCTAGAGTACATCTAGAGGGTTAACTAGGATTTTGAATTTCTGGATTTAGAGCCCTGTAGCCAAAGATATTAAGTTGCAAAGTTGGCTGAGTTACTGTTCATTTGGTCAGAATTTTGTAACCAAATTCAAAAATCCATAACTTGGTCCATAGGTGGGCTATTGATGTAAAACAATATTCCTTGGTTTTCTATAAGTATTTACTTGATAATGGTGCAAAGAAAACATGGGGCTATATAGCTAGAATGGTACAGTGTATTAGTGGAAGTTACAGGTGCAATGGCTGGCCACTAGAACTTAACAAGATTGCCTAATGTGTGGAAGCCAAAACTAAGACTTATGCTAGTGTTTTCCTTCTTAGCTGCCACAGTGTGCATAAATGTAAATATGTGTGTTATGGTTAGACCAATATGCATGTATTTACATAGTGCTCAAGAGGGTCACTTGCGTATGTACACTAGGGGTGTTGTTCTGATGACCTACAGGACACACCAAACCTGGGAGTTTAAATGCACAGTTTTGGCACCATAATTGGACTACCCTGGAGTGGGTAACATTTGCTGACCTATATTACTCATTTAATTGTACATTTCCTTGTATATTCTTTGTTTCCATGTCTTCTATGCAGGAGATAATGGAGGTTAAGCTTTGGCTTAACGAAATAGGCATTATGTTGTGTGAATCTTTGTTAAGTTATGCAAATAGCTTATGCCCTGTATTTATGAATTTCATGAAAGGATATAGAGCATTGACTTGCTTGTGTGTGTGAAGAAGTATGCTCTGTTGGGAGGTAAGCTCATTAACTGAGAGTCATGCTCAATAAGTTTAGGTACAAGTCAATGCATTAGTGGAAGCTCATGAGTATTGTGTTGCTTGTAGGCCTTCTGAGTAGGTTGTGGGATGAGTTTAATGTTATAAACATGTGCTCTTTGGTTTATGTGTTTGGTTTGCCTTCATGACCATCTGTTTAGTAGTAGGGCTTGTGTTATGGACCATTGTTCTATTTTATGTGGTCATGGTAGCTTTTGGATATGTGTAAGTATGGAAGCATGTAAACCTGTTCTCTCAGATTGTTTGTATTTTGACGCCCTTGGTAATCTTACCAAGCACTATGTATAGTTAGGTGGTTTTGGCATGTAAAAAGGGTATTCTCATGATAGGAGAGTTTGGCTATAGTATATAAGAGGTTATATGTGGAGTGATGTTGGTCATGTATGTATAAAGTTGGTATAAAGCTTATGTGATGTTTTGGCCTTAACACCTTGCATGTTTATGAACCTCTTTTCTTGGTGGATGTGCATATGTAAACAAAGTATGTGTTTTCAAAACCTATGAGATTGGGTATCTTGGTTGTCATGCATTATGAATGCCCACTTGATAAGCTCAAAAGCACAACACTTGATTGTTTGAGTTTTATGTCTTGCCAAGTCTTACAAGTAAATGACAGGGTGAGACTGGGAGGTTTCCTCAGGCATGCCCCCAATGCGTTGGCAATTTGTTCTGTGTGTGTCCATCATGTGTCCAGGTGGATGCCTAGCAACGTGCCTTACCTAGTGATAGACACATGAGTATGCCCCTTGAAGTGCACATAATGTGCATAGGTTCCAGTGTCCTCGGAGGGCACTATGGGCTAGCGATTGGCACGTCAGGGATGCACCTTGGGCATAAGCTTGGTTAAACACATGTGGGTACCTGGGTGAACACCAGGTACTAGCAATATACGTGTTCTGGCAAGCCTTTGGGGTGCACATGGTGCATTAGTCCTTCTAGTGCCTAGAGTAGCACCCGTGCTACTCTTGTGGCCTGTGATAGATGCTCTTGGGCTTTAGCCTGTGTGGGGTGTGACAAATAAACTGACTAAAATGCTAGAAAATGCTTGCTATGCCCTAGGGCTAATAGTTGTGTGTGTGGTGTGTGTGTTTTGTGTGCATTCTTGTTTGGATGCATGTGCTGATAAAAATATTATCCTTAGTAGATTGCCTTTCACCTATTGCATGTTTTCTAAGTCTTATCTTGCAGGTTCTAGCTTGGTAAAAGGCTTATGATTTTGTTATGTTTCAATGCCTCTGGACATTGTGGTACTTAGTGTTGATTTGGGCTCTTACTGAGTATTGTATACTCATATCATGTTTCTTCATGTTTTAAGAAAGGACATGGAGGGTTGAGTGTGTAACTAACTAGGTTAACTAGTGTTGTGAATGGCTAGATATATCTTAGACACCTAAAGTTAACGGTAACCTACTAATGCTCAATGTGTTAACCTAAGTGTTCATATGTGTAGGCAGATATTGCTCTTGTGGGACTAACTACATTGTGGTATATTTTTAGTGTCTAGGAAGCTAGTAAACTTATGGCTAAGTATCAAGAATATGTGAAACATAAATAAGAAATTGTGCTATTGCATGTGTCTTGGTATGTGCTTAGGAGGCCTTAAGGGAGGCCTACCGAGACACCTATGTATGACTACCCTGTCATGTCTTCATACATTGCACTTTTCACAAGAAAAATGATGTAATATCCATCTAGAATCCCAATGAAAGTGGTTGTGTGCCCTGAAACATGTGTCTTGGTAAGTGTCCAAGAGGCCCGAATGTAGGCCTACCAAGAGACTAGAGCATGTGCTCTACCCGCTTATGTATAATCTACTTGTTTCATGCCTATGCTTGTGTAATTTGTGTACCACTCATTTTTGCCTTCAATTTCCATCTAAAACTAGCTTAACACAAATTTTTGGCACAAAATAGACATCATTTAAATGCCTAAATGAATTTTGCTATTTTTTTTTAACTAAAACCAAGAAACTAAGAAAATTGTTAGCTAAATATCCTAGCACCTGTGTCCTAAGCCACCCACCAAGGCTAAATGGGACTTTAAACCAATAAAATCACCTAGAGAACATGGAAATGCATAGGCTGTGGGTGGTTTAAGGCATGACATCAATGGCCATCCTATGACTCAGCGGTAGGGGAGAAGGAATAGGTACCTCTTTCCCCAACTTCTTTTACACTGTGCCAATGTTAGCTCCCTCCCCAAAACCAATGGAAGGTCCACAATGTTACCACCTCACAAAAATGGGAGAATTACAAGTGTGGGATAATGGTAAAAAAACCATTATATTGTGTAATTCTCTTCATAGTGATTGAAGTATAAAGGGTAAAAGGTATAATGTACACCTCCTTAAAAGTGTTCCAAGTTGGTAACTCAGCCCCAAGAAAAGCCTTAAGGATTGCTTGTTTGTTAGGCAACCTATGGACTTTTTTGTAAGATTTTGGAAATTTGGGTATTTAATTGCAAAACTTTCACAAAAGAGATTTGGAGAGTTATGAGAAGGATATGAATGGTATGAAAGTGCTATTGGAGAACCAAATTGCTTATGGAAGACAACTAAGGACAAAGAAAACACAAAAAGGCATACAAGACCTAAGTGCTCTAATGTATGCTTTAAGATGTGTATGTTTTTGACTTAAGTCAAATGGTGAAATTGTGGGGTTATCCCACCTAAGGTGGGGTTTCTAAAGCAAGATAAGGATGGTCCAATGTGGGCCAAGAGTTAAGACTAAGAAACCATAGTCTTGTATCAAGGAAAATGACATAAGACAAGGTTAAGACAACTTAAGTGTGTTTAGTGTACTTTTGACCATTTAAATAATGAAGGCCATCTTTTCTTTTCTCATATTCAGCTATACCAGCCAAGCGACATAGCCCACCTTCCTCCATACTTCATCCATAGCCACCATACCTTCAAACTCAAAACTACTTGCAATTGAAGTCAAGGAAGCACAATTGGTATCTATTTGGTGCTATTGCTTGAGTGCACCTAGGAAGCACAATTGTAATCTATTTGGTTCTATTGCTTGAGTGCACCTAGAATCAAACTCCAATTTCAGCATACCTATCAAGATAAGGGTTCTCTTGCTCTCATGGATTGTTTACTATATTTTCAAGCATCCATGGAGCTATGGCTAAGCTTAGAAGAGAGCCATGAGCCTGATGAAACAAGCTTAGTGAGGAGAATGCACTTATCGAAGGTTTTGTGACCTACTGTGAAGTGCATAGTGATGGCAGAAAAAATTGGGATTTATAAAGCCTAAAGTTAGTACTAACTAGTGTTAAAACTTTCCTAAGACCAAGCTGGGCTGCCAAAGTGATTTACTTATGTTTATTGCATGTTTTGTGGACTAACCTATGGTTTATGTTGCTGCCGCATTTCATGTGTTTTTTGGTTGTGAATGGCTGCTACATTTGGTTGTTGTATCTTGTATATATGCATCGTGGTTTTGTGTTTTAGTGTCTTTGGATGTAGGTTTTAATGAGGGTCACATTTCCTTAAGAAACCAAGTGTTTCCTTTACTAAGTTTCACAATGAAACTTACTCCCCTCAATTCTGCCATTTCAGGTCCAGTAGAAAATCACATTCAAACTAACCTTTGTTGTTGAGTTTTGACCTAACATTTTAGATACTTAAGCTTCCTTGTATCTAGTTGTGATCTGGAAACTTTGGTGATTTTAGGAGCATATTTGGTATTTTTAGTGATGGTGCTTATTGTATTATGCAGCAGCTGTCCAGCATCCTATTTCTAGAGTCCATTGTGTCTCAGGCACTCCTATTGATAGTTAAAGGGCTATTACCCTATGAACTCCTAAGCTCTGACAAGCACCACCATCAGTAAAAGTCAAGCATCAGCCTCGGTCGAATGAGCAGCAACCTCAGAAAAAGTGGGTACACAGTCCTTGACCTTCTAACCTCGGTAAACCACCATCCTCGGCAAGGTAGAGCTTCTCCCGAAGGTGCCCCACTCCGCCAAAGAACTCATCCTGACAGCCCTCGGTGATGATATATAGCCGAATGGGGCCTCCTATTTCGAAGGGGTCTCATTCCCCGAAGGGGTCTTATAGAGATAAGACAAAAACGGTTAAGAAGCCTCTGACAGAGAGACCTTGCACACGCCCCTGACAGACAGACCTCCCACGGCCCTAAATCCTGGACATAATAACCTGTGGCCAGCTGGAGGTCCCCCATCCCCGAAGATACGGATCATACCCGACCGAACACATGTCATGATCTGAGCGAGCTATTTCAAACAAACTTCTCCCAATGCTCTCCTATAAATACTTGGAGAATAACCTTGGTAAAGGGGGATATACACAAAACTCTCTCCACTCTTTTACTCTCCACTCTCTGCTCCTTACTTACCAAATACTGATTTGGGTGTTGGAGGCTCCTCCCCCAGAAACACATTCCGGGGAGCTCCTAACCCTTATTCTTTTAAGTATTTCTGGCAGTCTCATGCCGGAAGTCTCTCCTTCAGACACCCTCCACACCGGAAGTCCCTACTTCAGGCTATTATGTTGTTTAACGAAGATGCCACTGGGCATTATTTGGCACCATCTGTAGGAACTCACCCTCATGTAGCCGTCTTTGAGACTCGACGTTCTAAGGATAAGGGATTCCTGAAGTCCCCATCTGCGCCGGAGAATCAACCGGCGACTAAACAACCCGCCGTAGGGACTTCCTTACCTAAGGACGAATGCCCTCTAATGATCACGATGAGCTTCCTACGTGATTTTCAATGCCCTGTTGTGGCTGAAATGACACAACAGTTGGACCAAAGGTGGCCTCAACCACATTCGGGCCAAAGGGCGTCCTCACCAACTCCCAGTCGGGAGAAAAGCCCGAAGTCTACTCACCGGAGCTCAGGGAGTGGAGACTTCCACTATGAATCCTCAACGGATGATGTAACCCCTAAAGGCCGATGTACCGGAGAAATGGTGTCAAAAAGAACCAAAACTTCCTACCAGCGAAGTTCATCACCAGAGGAGAAATCACAATCCCCCTGTCGCCGAAGTTATTCCCTGGAAAGGAGGCATCGTTCTTCATTTCCAGAGGTCTTCAGGCAGAGAGAAGAGCCTAGCACCATCATCCTCATGGAAAAGATGCTAGAGAGGTTGGAGAAAGTGGAAAGATAGATGGCTCAAAAGCCTGTCTGGTCAAGGTTGTCGGAAACCTTCACCGGAGAAGAGTCACCCTTTATCCGAGCGATAGTTAAGGCACCTTTGCCAAGCGACGTCTGGGTGCCATGCTTGGAGACATAAGATGGGCAAAGTGACCCCTAAGCCCACCTCACAAAGTATAGATGCAACATGGTGTTGCACGGTGCTGATGATGCCACCCTCTACAAATGCTTTGAAGTCACCCTCTTAGGGCCAACGACAGCTTGGTACAACTCCCTAGCCCCTGGACTCGTAATGGGTTTCCAGGAGTTGTCTATCACCTTCACTCAACAGTTCATCAGGAGCAGGCCGACGGTGAAGATGGCCATCCAGATGTTTGACATAGCCCAAAAGGGTGGGGTGACCATTCGGGACTATGTTGAAAGGTTCAAATGAGAGGCTTTAAGCGTGCTAGACTTCTGCCCCAAAATTTTTATCATCGCAATTGTCAGGGGACTTCGAAGGGACTTCTAGCTTTTCTATGAATTCTCCAAGGATCTCCCAGACACCCTGGGAGAATTCTACCGAAGAGCCGAGCAGCACATGACAGCCAAAGAGCTGATAAGGGGGGGACCCAAGTGTGATCATCGTCAGCCCGAAGGTTAGAATCATCAAACTTGATAATCAACCGAAGGCGAGGGAAGACCCCGGAAGCAGAAGGGGAAAAAACCCATGTCATTCACTCCATTGAACACCTTTAGAACAAACATAGTACTGGCCATGGAAAGGCAAGGCAATCCAATTCAGCGTCCGAAGGCCATGACTTCGGAAAACAAGAAAAATATGAAGAAATTCTACCAGTTCCATCGAGACCATGGGCATGACACAAAGGATTGCTTCTAGCTGAGGAAGTACATCGAGTCTCTAATAAAGCAGGGCCAACTTCAGCGCTACCTGCGAATGCCCTCCCCGAAGGGGAAAAGGTAAGAGGAAAGGAAAGGAGATGATGACGGCTATGATTCCGACAGATGTCAGAATCGAAGTCCCAATAGGCATCCACCACCACCGGCAGGAGTAATCCAGACAATCACCACTGGGATACCATTGGCTGAAAGGAAAAGAAAGATAAAGGAAATCTCGGTCATGGAGTTCGGTCACCAATCGAACAAGCTTGTTCAGAAGGATGGATCCACCGTGATGTTTCCTCATGATGACCCACTTCTAATCATGGCAAGGATAGGGAGTTGGGATGTTAAGAGAGTACTCCTCAATGATTGTTCCATCACCAGCGTCTTATTTTCCCATTTGCTGCCGAGTTTAGGTGTCACAAAAGGCGATCTCAAGCCTGTCACCTCCCCTACCTTCGGGGTAGGTCCGTCTGAACTCCCTGTCCTCGGATGCATTGACCTACCTTTGATGCTAAGAGAAACTGCGTCGCAAAACAAAGGTGAGCATTTTGCTTCCACAATGACAAAGTTTATCGTCCTAGATGTCCCTTCGTCATACAATGCAATCCTCGGGAGGCAGACACAAAGGAATCTCCACATCCGTCCAGATGTGAAATACTTGACTGTCACCTTCGCAACAAAGGATGAAGATACTAAGATCTTCATCGACCAAGGAGAAGTGAGGAAGGTCTTTGTGAACGCAAGACAGGGCCCAGCAAAGATCCATACACAGACTTCGGGAGGAAAGGCCGTGCTCGGAGAAGAGGCAAAGGGAGAAGAAATAGTAGACCTCAAAAAAATAGAAATAGAAGATGTGGAACTTGTCCCAGGCTGAAGTACCTGAGTGGGGAAGAAATTGGCTAAAGGTTACAAGGGAAAACTTGTATCTTTTATGTTAATGAACAAAGATCTGTTTGCCTACTCGCCGAAGGACATGCCTGGGGTAAACCCTCGCATAATACAACAGTCCTAAGGTACTCCCAGAGGCAAAGCCCGTTCAACAAAAAAATTAAGCCTCTCGGAACATAAGAACAACTTCATCAAAACCGAAGTCCAGTGCTTAATGGAAGCAGGCGTAATAAGGGAGGTCAAGTACCCCGAATGGCTTAGCAATGTTGTCATTGCTACGAAAGAAGAGAGTGATAAGCTCTGAATGTGCATCAATTTCTGAAACATAAACTATTCTTGCCCTAAGGATTCTTATCCTTTACCGCCAATAGATCAGTTGGTGGACTCTACTGCCAAATATGGCCTACTTAGTTTCCTTGATGCCTTTAGTGGATACCACCAAATTCAGATGCATCCCGAAGATGAGGAGAAAACTACTTTCATCACCGAAGTTGGGACTTATTGTTCCATTAGAATGCCCTTCGATCTAAAGAATGCTGGTGCCACATACCAAAGGCTAATGAACAGGGTGTTCAACACCCAGATTAGGAGGAATATAGAAGTATATGTCGATAATATGATAGTTAAGAGCAAATTGCCCAACGGTCATATCGAAGACTTAATAGAAACATTCCAACAACTTTGGGAATTCAGAATTTGTCTAAACCCGGAGAAGTGCGTGTTCGGAGTAAATGTAGGCAAGTTCCTCGGATTCATGGTGTTGGAAAGAGGAATCAATGCCAATCCAGAAAAGGTCAAGACCCTGCGAGGATTCCAAACTCCCACAACGGTCAAGGATGTGCAAAGGCTAATGGGGAGATTCACTTTTCCTAGTAGATTCATCTCCAGAAATGGGGATCGATGCCGACTGTTCTTCAAAGTGCTCACCAAAGTTGCAAAAAATGATGGTACCTTCGATTCTGAAGAGCACCCTTGGAGTGAAGATTGCCAAAAAGCTTAGGATGAGCTGAAAACCTACTTAACCCACCTGCCGACACTTCGGTAGCCGAAGGATAGAGAACCCCTCATCCTTTACCTTACCGTCAGTGAAAAAGTAATAAGTTCGGTGCTTGTAAAAGAAAGGGGAGGGAGACAGTGGCCGGTATACTATGTAAGTAAGTCACTACATGGAGTCGAAGACAAGTACCCTTTTCTACAAAAGGCCATCTATGCCTTAGTATTGGCAAGTTGAAGGTTATGACCTTACTTCCAAGCACACCCTATTAGTGTCCGAAGTAACCTACCTCTTTGGGATATCATGAGGAGGGTTGATCACTCCGGAAGACTGTCAAAATGGTGCATTGAGCTCGGTGAATATGACATCACCTATGAGCCAAGAAAGGCCATAAAGGCCCAAGCATTGGCAGACTTCATCGCCGAGGTCCCAAAAATTGATGATACCTTGGAAGAGCTCATAAAAGACGAATCTGAGTGGATGCTATTTGTTAATGGAGCTTCGGGTTCCGAACACCAAGGAGCTAGAGTAGTCCTCCGAGGTCCTAAAGAAATAGAGGCCGCAAAGGATATCAAATTCGGTTTCAATGTCACCAATAATATCACCGAATATGAATCCCTTATAGCAAGCTTACAGCTGGCAAAGAGGGTGGGCGTGAGGTATCTAAAGGCTCGCAACGATTCTCAGCTAGTGGTCCAACAGATGGTAGGTGAATATGGTGCAAAGGATCCAACCTTGGCAAAATATCACAACCTCATGAAAGAACTCATCCAAGAATTCAACACAGTGCACATAGAAAATGTACCTCTGTGAAATAACATGGAGGCTCACACCTAGCCAAGTCAAGAGAGTCAATAGAAGTACTGCACCATCCGAGTATAGCGGTAATCTACGTAACAAACACGGGAAAAAGGTGGAAGGACCCTATCAAAAAATGCCTCTCAACCTCGGAACTCCCTGAGGACTTCCTCAAAGCAGCTAAAGTGCGAAAATGATCAGGAAGATACTTCCTAATATGGGAAAAACTGTACAGATAAAGATATGCCACCCCATGACTGAGGTATATCAGTGAAGAGGATGTCGAAGCGATCCTCAAAGTAGTCCATGAGGGAGCCTATGGTTCACACATAGGAACTGACGACCTTGTTAGAGTCCTCATTCGTCAAGGGTATTTCTGGCCCACTATGAGGAAGGATGCAAGGCAGTTCGTCCAAAAGTGCAATAATTTCCAAAGGCATGCTGTTGTCCAAAGATTACCCGTGGAGAAGATAACTTCAGCCAACTATCCCTGTCCCTTCATCGTATGGGGCATCGACCTCATTGGGCCTTTCCCGACTGCTCCTAGAGAGGTCAAATTTTGTGTAGTTGCCATAGACTACTTCACCAAATAGATTGAGGCAGAGCCCTTAGTGGCGATATCAGGAAAGGATATACAGAGATTCATCTGGAAAATCATCATATGCAGATTCGGCATCCTAAGGGTAATAGTGGCCGATAACGGCTCCCAATTCACCGATAAAGGGTTCCAGGAATTCATAACTGACCTCGGAATTAAAATGCACTTAGCCCCAGTGGGCCACCCTCAAAGCATTGGGCAAGTTGAAGTGTCCAACAGGACAATAAAGGATGGCCTGAAGAAGAGGCTAAAAGAAGGAAAGGGAAAATGGCCAGGAGAGCTCTCGAGCGTGTTGTGGAGCTACCGAACCACCCCAAGGAGAGCCACAGGTGAAACACCTTTCTCACTCGTATTCAATTCAGAGGCCATTATTCCCGTACAAATCATCCAGCCATCGGTTAGGGTGTAGGTGTTTGACGAAGAAGGAAACAACCTTGGATTAAGGACCAAATTAGAACTCATTGACGAACATAGAGAAATGGCCGAATTGAGAGGAAAAGCTTTCCAGCAAAGAGTAGCCGTCACTACCAACTTACATGTAAAACGGCAAGGAATCAAAAAGGGAGACCTCTTCTCCGAAAAGCCGAGTTCGGACCCCAAAGACCATCACATGGAGCACTTCGCGAAAACTAGGAGGGGCCCTATTTGGTTCTCGAAGAAGTTCGATCGGGAGTGCATAAGCTCGGTGACACCGAGGGTGGAGAATTGAAAAATTCATGGCATTCGGATTCTTTAAGAAGATTCTATAATTTTATGAGGAAAAGGAAAAATTGTATTATTCTCCTCATAGGTAATTAACCGAACATGGTGTAATGAGACTTGTTCCGAAGGCATCTGAGCAAATAAATCTCAAACATACCTGCTCCTAAACAATGACAACATTCGATGCTTAGGCGGAAGGCCGAACATGGGTACGCCAGCTCGTAAAAATGACCAATCTTCGGCAAGCATACGACGATAGTTGGTACCAAAGGCGTTTATCCCCTAAAAGTGCCTAGATGGATACCTGGAAAAATTTTTTAAGTCATGCAAATACACCAAGGAAGCATGAATGAGGACGGTTATTCCCGAAGATAGGTGTTTCCCTCGGTCGAACATAGTTCCCGAAGGAGAATTTCCCCAAGTGCATAGCTGGAACTTGGAAATTTTTTTGAAAACAAACACTATGTATGCCGAAGCTGGTCATCCAAGCATGTATATTGCCAAACCATAACTTTGTGTAAAAAACATTGATCAGGCATGATTTGAACAAACGTTAAGTTTCGCAAAAGATGGTGCTTTCCGAAGAAGTATTGACCGAATATAACAGAGTTTAAAGAAAGCAAATTTTATTAACATTGATAAAAGAATACTACAGATGGATTATAGAAGGGAAGGAAGAAAAAGGAGGCCTATTCTCAATCCTGGGCATCCACCAATTCCTCACCATCCTCAGCCTCCACGACCTCAAAATCTTTATCAGTAGATCTGGGAACCAAAGGTGGAAGAGCAGGGAGGTTAAGGAACTTTGCCTTGGACCACTGCCAAGATGACCCTTCATAGATGTCTAGGGCCGCCAAGAAGGAGAGGTCAAGATCTAGAAATCTTGATAAGACTTGGTGACGGTCGACGCAAAAGTTGTCTTGATAAGACTTTTTCGTTGCTTGGTTGGACTTAGCCTTCTCCACGTCCAAATCCTCCAGATCTTTCTGAAGCTCCACGATCTCCTTCTCCAGCTTCTTCTTCTTCTTTCCCTCATTCTTCAACCTCTCAAGCTTGGCCTGAAGCTTAGAGTTGAGAGCGAAAGCCTTCGCCACTTGGGCAGCAGCGTCGTCTTTCTCCTTTTGAAGAACCTCATTGGCCGAGGTCATGGCTACCAACCTCGCTCTTAGGTATGACATCTTCGTAGAGAATTCTTGGATAAGCTCCCATTTGCTTTTGAGCATCTCCTCCCAAAGATTGGCCAGATCTGCCTTGGCTATTTTATTTAGCTCACCGTACTTAACGACAGAGCTAGCCAAGAGTTCCTTGGCCTTTGCCAGAGACTCCTCAAAGCGAGTCCGGACGGAAGTTTGCTTGGCTACCCAAGCCTGATAGTACCCTGTGTACACCAAGAGCTGCAAAAGGGAGATCCTGAGTAAGGAACATAAGGCAAACAAAAAAAATCACTAAGTATCAAAAGGGTAAGAGTTTACCTGGGCAGCCTACTCGGTCATCCTCATGGAGAAGATCTCCTCATTCGGGCACTCTTCAGTCAGAGACTAAAAAAGTGGCATTCGTGATGACTCCAGTCGCCATCTGAGGAGCCATCTTCTGGCTATCCTATGTATGCATGTATTCTTGAATGTGTATATGTCTTGGAGGACACAAAACACAAACATAAGCCACCTAGCCTCCTTAAACCCTATATGCATTCACAAGATCCTTAAAGTAAATTCAACTGGTTAAAATTCAAACAATTGGGTGAATTAAGTATAACCCATTAGAGCTTCAAAAGCTTGAGATTCCTACCTAAGTAAACAAAAGTTAGGGTTAAGAATCCTTGGAGTTGGAGCCTAATTCACTGTAAGAAAATCAACTGAGTAAATAAGAATAACTAGTTGATTCCAAACCTCTTGAAAGGTTTAGGGTAAGGATGAATTAGGTCCTGATAAAATTGGTATTAGAGCTTAAGTTTGTATAGGGCCTTAAAGGTCTATTAGGCAAATTGCCACTATGATACACAACCATTCTTATGTTTTACAAGACTAAATTGTCAAAGGTAGAGATAGAGAAATGAGGAACCAGATTAATTGTAAGGCTGATGAATTACATGATCAATAGCCTGAAGGTGAGGAAGTAGCTGAAAGAACAATAGGACCACCTAATAAGGCCATTGAGCCTACACCCAATGTACAGGGGCAACACAGAATGGAATACATGATGGAAATAATGCAAGCTACTATTGCTTAGCTTGTAGTGGGCATGCAAGCTCTTACTAAGGGCCAGGCCTAGGCACCTAGAGGCACTATGCTGATGAACAAAAAGAAAGAGTAGAATGAAGACCAGGAAAATAATGAATAATAAAAGAGCAAGCAAGTAGAGTTGAAGATGAAAAGGAAAGTCAGGATTATGAAAGAATGAATCCAATGGGTAGAAGTTTATGGTCAGAAATTAGCAGAAGTAATGAGAACAGAGAAAAGGAGCAAATATGGACTAATGTTTGGAGGATGGAGCCAGTCTTTGAAAGATCAAAAAAGCTTGCTTCTCAGAGAAAGATCAGAACCCCTAAAGGAAAAGGAGAAAGACCAGGAAGGGAAGCTTTATGGGAAGGCTGGCTAGAAGACTTTCTAGCACTTAAACCCCCAGAGTTTAAAGGTAGTGGTGATCCAGAAGAGGCTAAATTCTAGATTTACCAGATAAAGAAAGTATTTGAAAGAATGGAAGTCGCATCCCCTCAAAAGGTGTTACTGGCCACTTTTAAATTAGAAGGCAATGTGGAGCTTTGGTGGAGAACAATACAAAGGGCATACATAAGTAAGAATGAGAGGAAACCCACAACGAACAAAGAACCTATGAGGTAGGTTGAGTTCCCCCAGGTATTTCAGCAACAGTATCACAGTAAAGCTCTTAAAGATCAGAAACAAGTAGAGTTTGATTTTTTGGAGCAAGGAAACATGTCAATCAAGGAGTATGAGCACAGATCCAGTAGTCTCCCTATATATGCACCATAGTATGATGGACAAAAGAGTTGATCTGAAAAAGGTGTATCAGGGGACTGAGAGATGAGTTGAGACAGATATTGAGGGCTATTGGCATCAAAACTGATTATGAAGCTATTCAAACTTCAAAGGGCTCTAACATTAGAGTAGGAATTTTAGCATGCTATTGTAGTAAAAATCAAAGAGGCTCTTATGGGACATCAAAGTGGAAGGAAAAAAGCCAAGGATAGATTGGAAAAGTTGACATGGGTAGAGAACAAAAGAAGCCCAAAGATTTGGACCTCAATGCCAACCTATGAAAAGTACCATGGTTTTAAACCATCCTACAAATTTATTAAAAGCTATTTAAAGTGTGGTTCTCAAGACCACTGGGTCAGAGATTGGCTAGTTAAGAAAGAAGAAAGAAAAGTACTGGGCAAGTTTAAGGCTCCTTGGCGAAGCAACCAATAAGGCAAGGGAAAAAGGGTAGCAATACCTCAGCACAAACAAAAAAGGCTAGGACAACCTACACTAGCTAAAGTTCAACCACCAGCTGGGAGGGTGTATTAAATTGAAGGATCAAGGAGAAAGGGAGATGCTAGCCTTAGAGAGGAAACACTGAAAGGTAACCTATAAGCTATGGCAAACTGAGGAAGGAAACACTGAAAGGTAAGCTTTACCTTCATGATAAGCTTGTTTTAGTGCTCTATGATACTGGTGCATCTAAATCCATTATTTCAGTTAACTTAGTAAGAAAATTAAACTTAGAGGTTACAATATTTCCTCAAATGCATATGATCAAGACAGCTCGAAATGAATTGATGTTTTCAGTTCGCATAGTTAAAGACTATGTGATTAGGATAAATGAGCTAGAATTAAAGGCTAATTTGATCATTCTAGAAACAACTAGTTATGATATAATATTAGGTATGAGCTAGTTAGCTGAGAATAATGTTATCGTGAATTGTCAAGATAGGAAGTTACTATTGCCAGGATCAATAGAACACTCCTTGAAGGACTCAAAAAAATGTGATATTGGGCAAGTAAAGGTGATGGATTGGACACCTATACTTTTTGAAGAAGAATATATGGGCTTGAATGACAAAGAGTCTATCACTGAGTTGGACAAGATTCCTACTGTGAAAAAATTCCTAGAAGTATTTCCTTCTAAGCTACCAGGCATACCTCCTTTGTGGGAAATAGAGTTTGAGATTAAGCTAACTCCGGGGGCAACCCCTATGTCTACCGCACCTTATAAGATTGTACTTCCTAAAATGAATGAGTGGACAAAGCCGCTACATGAGCTCTTTGAAAAAGGTTCATTAGGCCAAGTGTGTCTCCTTGGGGGGCACTAGTACTATTTGTGAAGAAGAAACATAGAACACTTAGGTTGTGCATTGGCTATAGAAAACTCAATGCTATAACTGTGAAGAACAAGTACCCTCTCCCCAAGATTGAAGACTTATTTGATTAACTTAAGGGAGCCACAGTGTTCTCAAAGATTGATCTCAGATCAGGGTAGTTTCAATTAAGAATTAAAGAAGTAGATATCCCTAAGACTACTTTTAGAACAAGAAATGGTCATTTTGAATATACAGTAATGCCTTTTGGGCTTACTAATTCTCTAGCTTTCTTTATGGACCTAATGTGGCAATATTTAGACCATATCTGGATCACTTTGTAGTGATCTTTGTAGATGATATCCTGGTATACTTAAAGAATGAGGAGGAGCATAAAGAGCACTTGAGAATAGTGCTAGGTGTGTTAAAAAAGCACAAACTATATGGAAAAGTAAGAAAATGCCATTTTTGGACCAATCAAATTGAATTCTTGGACTATGTAATAAATGGGCAGGGAATGGCTATAGACCCAGCAAAAATTAAAGCTATCTTATAGTGGAAGCAACCATAGAAAGTCAGAGAAATAAGAAGCTTCTTGGGTCTAGCTGGCTATTATAGAAGATTTGAACCAAAATTTTCTGTAATGGTAGCTCTTCTAACCAAATTAACAAGAAAGGCCCAAAAGTTTGAATGGTTTGAGGAGTGTGGAAGAAGCTTCTAGGGGCTTAAGGGCAAGCTCACTTCCACTCCTATGCTAATATTGCATAATACAAATGCATCTATTGTGGGATTAGGATTTGTATTAATGTAAGGAAAACAAGCTATAGCTTATGGATCAAGGCAACTAAGACAACATGAGAAAAATTATCCAGTGCATGACTTGCAACTTGTAGCTGTGACTTTTGCCTAGAAATAATAGAGACGTTACCTATTAGGTAATAGATTTAACATCTTCATTGATCACAAAAGTCTCAAATATCTCTTTACTTAGGAAGCGTTAAATATGAGATAGAGGAGATGGCTTGAATATCTCAAAGACTTTGACTGTGCCATTGAGTATACTGAAGGAAGGCTAACAAGGTGGATGATGCCCTAACTAAAAAATATATAAGCATCCTAAAACATGGAAAAGAAGGACCAAATGAACTCAATAGCCTGACTTGTTTGGCTAACAAAAGGCTACAATGGGAACAAGCCTAATTAAAAGTAGTGACTATTTTATCAACTTGGAAATCAGAAATACAGATGGCACAACAACAGGATGAAGATCTTACTAGAATATCTAGGTAGAGGCATGGAAAATTATTCCAGGGGTTCTCTTATAGGCAACATTTCTGTTTTTTCAAGATAGAATTTATGTACCCGAATGGTATAAACTAAGAGAACAAATTCTGAAAGGAGCCCACATTAGTAAGATGATCATACATCCTGGAACTATGAAGATGTATCAATGTTTGAAAGAAGAATTTTGGTGGCCTTATATGAAAAAGGAAATTTACACATTTGTGTCCAAATGTGTAATGCATCAACAAGTAAAGGTAGAACATAAAAAACTAGGAGGCAAACTACAAAATTTGCCTATACTAGAAAGAAAATGGGGTTCCATATCTATGGATTTCCTAGTAAGCATGCCCATGACAAGAAGAAAACATTATACTATCTATGTGATTGTGGATAGATTGACATAGTTAGCCCACTTCTTGCTTAAGATCAAGTTCTCCCTCAAGTTTTCGCCAAAGATAAACGAAGAAGAAAGGTGCACATCTTTTCTTGGTTTAGTAGCATGTTAGGTTTCATTTCTTATGTATGTTCTTAGTAACATGCTAGGATTTATTTAACACAACATGTATGTGATCTTAATATGTTATATAACATGTTATGCATGCCTATATCCATCTTGAATTCAAATGAACAAATATGCATGTGGCATATACATGAGTAGATAACATAAAAGTATGTTATCATAAGATCCTGAAATCTTCAATTGGGATCAGAGCTGGTCATGAACATGTATATGCTGCATATAGTGAGCATGATTTAGGATCGTACATATGTGTAAGATTGTGATAAGGCTAATGAAGGATATGTGTACGAAGCAATGAAGGCATGTTTGTGTATTTCTGATTGAATGCTATATGCATCTCTTTTGCCATATATGAGCATGTTAGAAGTTGTTTCATACACATGTTGCTTTGTTGAGTCTTGTTGTGTAAATTGAACTAAAACATGTGAATTGCATCAATGTAGATGGCTTGTAAGAATATAGTTGCTGAATTAAACCGTGACCTCAAATTGGATAGCGAAAACTATTCAATTTGGCAACAGGAGGTCAAATTCATTTTAACTGAGCAAGATACTCTTGATGTGCTCACTCAAGAGATCATGCCTCCTACTGAGGGACAGGATAGGACTGCCTATGAGGCATTCCTAAAGAAGAACTCTATGTGTAAAGTCACTCTCCTCTCCACTATGGTGGATGAGATTATGGTGGAATTCTCCATGCTTAAGGGGGCTAAGGCCATATGGGACTCAATCAAGGCCAAGTATGAAGATGGTTCTGTATAGAAAAAATGCTCAATGATTCTCAGGTTTGAGAATTATGTGAAGCATGTTGATCACTCTATAAGTGCTCACATGCGTGAGATGTCACGTATGATCCACCAACTCAAGACAGTAGGGCATGTGCTCACTGATGAGCAACAAGTGCAAGCAATAATCCGTTCCCTGCCCGATGAGGAATAGCAGTTGATGAAGGTCAACTTACACCATAACCCTCAAATAGTGTCATTTGATGACATTGCTCATCACCTCCTACTTGAGGCCGAGGTGATGGCCTTCAAGGACTATTCTAAAGCATATGTTGCCTCATCCTCTATGTAGAAGGGATGGAAGAAGAGTGGTGGCAAATGAGGGCTAGGAAAGGGCAAGGGAAAGGGTCCTGCTTCCAAGAAAAGTTTCAAGAAGAGGCGGAACATAAGCAAGCTGAAGTGTTTCAACTATGGGTATAAAGGACACTTTGCAAAAGATTGCAAGGGTCCACCCAAGGTACATACATACCCTTCTACTTCCTTTGTACATGTTTTGTCATGTACATTACTAACTGAGTGCAATTCTTTATGGATTGTAGACTCGGGAGCAACAGACCACATAGCCCGGGATAGGTCCTGGTTTGTGGCCTACAGGAAGCTCTCAAAAGGAGCTAAGCATGTTTCAGTGGGAAATGATGCCAGGCTGGAAGTAGAAGGCATAGTAACATGTAAAATTCCTGTGAATATTGGATACTTGTATCTAATTGATGTATTGTATGTACCAAACATTTGTAGAAATTTGATTTCTATAAGTTGTATGTTGAAGTACAATTATTGCTTTAATTTCTTTAATAATAATGTGTCTGTTATTAAAGATGATCAGATAGTATGCACTTGTTCAGTTAATAATGGGCTCTATGAGTTGAAGCCAACTGACCATTCTGTTGCAAGTCGTAGTTGCTATGTGACAGAGGTCACAAATGAAATGAGATGGCATGAGAGGTTGGGTCATATTGGTCAAGATAGAATGGACAAACTAGCCAAGAGTGGCTTGCTAGGTTCCTTGACCAAGGTTGTCCTTCCAAGTTGCCAATCATGCCTAGAAGGCAAAGCCACAAGAAAGCCTTTTGGCAAAGCAACTAGGAGAAGTAAGGCACTAAGTTTAGTTCACTCTGACCTGTGTGTACCAATGAGGGTTGAATCCAAAAATGGATTCAAGTACTTCATCACATTCACAGATGATTATACACGATTGACCCACATCTACTTACTTAGAAACAAGGTAGAGGCCTTGGCATGCTTTGAGAAGTATGTGCACTTGGTTGAGAACCAAGTAGGTAAGAAGGTTAAGTCCTTGAGGACAGATAGGGGTGGAGAGTATACATCAAATGCATTCAAGGCATTTTGTGACTTGAAGGGTATTGAAAGGGAGTTCACTCTTCCTTGGACACCCCAATAGAATGGAGTGTCTGAGAGGAAGAATAGAACTCTTATGGACATGGTACATTCCATGATGGCAAAGGCCAACTTAGACATCACTTATTGGAGTGATGCACTGCTGTGTGCAGTTCATGTCCTTAACAGAGTACCCACCAAGAATGTGAACTCTTCTCCCTATGAGTTATGGAAGAAGAAAACTCCTAACCTAAGCTATTTACGCCCTTGGGGTTGTTTAGCTTATGTTCACATAATGGACCATCCTTTGGGAAAGTTGGGTCCAAGAGGGAGGAGGTGTGCCTTCCTTGGTTATGCTGAACAATCTAGGGATTATGTGTTCTTGGATATAAGTTACAAAACTAGGAACATCTTTGATGCAAGGAATGCTAAGTTTGTGGAGGATGAGTTCCCCAAAGTTGGTGAGCGTGGTGACTTAACCTCATTAAGCCAGACCCTAGATGAGGATCAATCAAGTGTCATAAGGACACCTGGGACACATGCACCTACTCTAGAGGGAGTACGTCAACCACATGGAGCAATGGCTCCAGAAATGCCTGTTGTTGTGGACCAACATGAGCAAGACCTCCAAGAGGAAGGTTTTGTTCAAGAGGGAGTTGAGGATACTCAAGAGCAAAATGTTGAGCCTCAAGAGATGGAGCATGAGTTGCCTCCATCTCAACCTACATTGAGAAGATCAATGAGGAAATTTGGACCACCTAAAGAATGGTGGATCTTGGATAGTGAGGCAAATTTGGTTGCATCTGAGATAGATGAGCCAAGTAACATTAAGGAGGCTCTTAAGGGTGCACAGAGGGAAGAGTGGCTAAATGCAATGAAGGATGAGTTGCATTCAATGCATCTCAATGGGGTTTGGGAGCTAAGTGATCTTCCTCCAGGCCATAAGGCAATTGGGAACAAGTGGGTTCTCAAGATCAAGGTGAACTCTGATGGAAGTATCAAAAGATACAAGGCCCGTTTGGTGGCCAAGGGTTATACATAGGAGGAAGGTGTTTATTTCAAAGACACCTTCTCTCCTATTGTGAAATTCACTTCCATCAGGATATTACTTGCCATCGTAGCAAATCTAGACCTAGAGTTACATCAGATGGATGTAAAGACCGCCTTTCTCAATGGTGATTTGAGTGAGGAGATATATATGAGACAACCTGAGGGGTTTGTCCAAAAGGGTAAAGAGGACAAGGTATGTAGACTAAAGAAGTCTATCTATGGTCTTAAGCAAGCTTCAAGACAGTGGTACTTGAAGTTTCACCATGCAATCACAAGCTATGGCTTTGTGATGATGCATGAAGACCATTGTGTATACTTGTACTCTTCTGGGTCTAGTTTTGCAGTATTGACTCTATATGTAGATGATATACTGATTGCAAGTAATGGGCTTGCATTGTTAAGTACCATCAAGAGATGGTTGTCTTCCACCTTTGACATGAAGGACATGGGGGAGGCTGCCTTTATCCTAGGGGTTAAAATCCTGAGGGATAGAAAGGCAAGGCTGTTGGCCCTTTCTCAAGAACCTTATATTGATAAGATTCTTGCAAGGTTCAACTTAACAAACGCAAAGCCCATGAGTACACCTCTTGCATATGGTTGCAAGATTGGAGAGGACTTGTGTCCTAAGACTCCAAAGGAGAAGGAAGAGATGGCTCAGGTCCCCTACCTAAGTGCCATTGGTAGCTTGATGTATGCCATGTTATGTACAAGGCCAGACATCAGCTAAGCGGTTGGAGTTCTAGCAAGATATTCTGGCTAAGTCTACATCTGGTTATATTTTCATGCTAAATGGTGGGGCTACTACTTGGTGTAGTAAGAAGCAAACTTGTACAGCATTGTCCACAATGGAGGCTGAATTTGTTTCATGTGCCTCAGCTGTACAAGAAGCCCTTTGGCTAGGTTATTTCCTTAAAAATTTGGAGTCCAGGGTTTCTATTGAGAAACCTATTACTATCTACAGTGATAGTATGGCAGCCATGGCTTATACCAAGGACCCCAAATACCATGGAAAGAACAAGCACATTAGCATCAAATATAATTTTGTGCGGGATGCAATTGAAGAGGGTGAAGTTAGGATAGAGTACATTTCTACAGACCTGATGGTGGCAGATCCTCTCACTAAGCCATTGCCACCACTTGTATTTGCTCGACATGTTAGAGCAATGGGTCTTAGAAGAATGTAAATGTTGGATGTACTTCACCTCTTTGGTGTAACACATGTTATGTATTTCTTTGAAATAATACCGATTATTTTATGAAATACTCAGTTCAATTTTATGAAACACAATGAACAAATGAACATGTCAAACATAGGCAGACGATGACTTTCTCACACAAGTCATCCGCCCTTGATCTTTGTGTAAGATTAAGGATGAGACTAGCTAAAGACTTAAATGAAACTTAAGTGAATGATACATTTAAGTGGGAGTCATCCTCCAACACATGACACTTTAGCTTTTATGGTCACCTGGATTATGAGTAATCAAGATTCAATGCTTTGGTGCATTAAGTTTGTATGACCATTCATACATCCTAGCCTATGTTAAATGTAAGCTAAGGCTTACATGGAGAAATTTCATGGTTATTGACATGTCCTCCTTTTATGTGTTAAAAGGAGTACACTTCATGGTGTTTTAAGAGGGAGAAATGACACACTCCTGAATTGGAATGGAGATCACTCCAAGTGGGAGTGACATCAGTAAAACACCTTAGAAGTGTATTATGGAACTTTAATGGATGTGTTTCCAAGTGTTCCATGACCATGAAATACGACCGGAGAAGAATTTAAGCAAGTTGTCTTTGTTCTTACTTAGTGTGAGATTCTTTGAATCAGACTCTTAGTGACTATGGCTTGCTATTAGGAAGTTGAGTTAATTATGATTACTTTGATTCGTTGTTGAAGGTCTTAGAGAAATGAGACTGGAGTATCGTCCTTTTGGGTAATCATGTTAATTCATTGACCTAAGTAGTTGAAGCTAAAAGGAAAGACATTAAGATGATACACGTTCACTAAATTCAATCTTGGGCCCACATATTACTGTGAATAGTATGCTAGATTGAATGACAAGTGATTGAAATGAGTACTCAATGCTTAATACAATCATGGATTTCAAGGAGTTGAAATTCTAAGAAAGAGACTGATTGTGATTAAGAAGTGTATCATATGTCTGGGGTCTGAAAGGCACAACTTGATGCGTTCAAGCAAGCTTGATGTGTTTAAGCAACACACTTGAATTTGATGTGTTCAAAGGAATGTTTGAAGAAGTTCAAACTATGAGGAGAGGACAATCTTCTATTGAGAAGCTCACAACCTCAATGGAAGAGACTTAGTGTGTGTGTGTGAGGTCGCACCCACAACTCTATATATGTAGAAGTGTTTGGATTATTTCAGCTATTAGGATTAAGGAGTTTGTTTTGAGTGGGAGCTAGAAGCTTAAAAGCATTTTAGTGCGAGTGGGAGTTTGTTGGAATTCTTGGTGCACCAAGATCCTTTTAAGATAGGATTTGAGCTCATTGAGCTAACTCTAGCTTGAACAGCTATCTAAGGCAGCTAAAAGTAGCTCCCTTTAGCTCAAGTAAGCTCACTTCAGCTATAAGTAGCTCAAAGCAGCTGGACTTCAGCTCAAGCTAGCTCAAGTCAGCTCAAGTCAGCTCACTTCAGCTTCTGGTAGCTGAATGTAGCTAGACTTCAGCTCAAGTCAGCTCACTGAAGCTATAAGTAGCTCAAAGTAGCAGGAGTTCAGCTCAAGTTAGCTCAAGTCAGCTCAAGTCAGCTCAAGTCAGCTCACTTCACCTTTTGGTAGCTGAATGTAGCTGGGCTTCAGTTCACTTCAGCTGAGAGTAGCTAACTCCAGCTCAAGGTCAGTTCAGGGAACTAGACCTTAGTTCATGGAGCTTGATTGGAGCTCAGAGGAGCTCAATCGTGCATAAGTAGCATAGTGAGCTAGCTTTGTGCCAGCTCACCTTGCTTTTAGCTGAAAACCACCAAGAGACACATCTTTTATGTAAAGGTATGTCTCTTCATCAAAAGTGATGACTATTGGCTAAAAGAACATGTCCTTTCATCCAAAGGAAGTGTTCCTTGAGTGAATAGACTTGTATATTCGCCCATGAGGTGGTTGGGGGTGGTTATTGCACCAAGAATGATGTCTTTTGACGTCAAGAGACATGTATATTCGGCCATAAGGTAGTTATGGGGTGGTTATAGGCCAAAAGAAGTGTTCCTTGGCTAAAAGACATGTATTTTCGCCATAAGGTAGTTTTGGGGTGCTTATAGGCCAAAGGAAGTGTTCCTTGGTTAAAAGACATGTATTTTTGCCACCATACATGACCCTTAGCCAAAGAAAGTGTTCTTTGCATTAAAAGACACCTTTCTTGGTGTAAAGGTGTGCCTTTTGGCCATCTATAAATAGCTTTTAGAGGCCAGCCATTTAAGCACGAATTTGGCACTCCATTTGCTCCATTTTCTTGAGAGAAAATTATTCTCCTCCTATTTCCTTTAGAGGCCAAAATATTAAACACTTTTTGAGAGCATTGTGGGTAGATTTACATAGAGATTGTTCATCTCTATTGCAAGCTTCAAGGTGCTCCTCTAAGATCAAGTTCTCCCTCAAGTTTTCACCAAAGATAAACCAAGAAGAAAGGTGCACATCTTTTCTTGGTTTAGTAGCATGTTAGGTTTCATTTCTTATGTATGTTCTTAGCAACATGCTAGGATTTATTTAACACATGTATGTGATCTTGATATGTTATATAACATGTTATGCATGCCTATATCCATCTTGAATTTAAATGAACAAATATGCATGTGGCATTTACATGAGTAGATAACATAAAAGTTTGTTATCATAAGATCCTGAAATCTTCACTTTTATCTAGTTCTTGTTTTGTTACCCACTCCGAGGCAGTCCAATTATGATGCCAAAATTGTGCATTTAGACTCTCAGGATTGGTAATGTTTTGTAGGCCATTAGAAGACTACCCTTAGTGTGCATACCCTTAGTGTGCATACCCAAGTGGCCTTCTTAGGCACTACGTAAACACATGCATATTGGTCCAACTATTACACACATATTCACATTTCATGCACACCATGGCAGCAAATAAGGAAAACACTCGCACAAATCTTAATCTTGGCTACCACACATTAGGCAATCTTGTTAAGTTCTAGTGACCAGCCACTGCGCCTATAACTTCCACTAATAAATTGTATCATTATAGCCACATACCCCCCATTTTATTTGCTCCATTACCAATTAGAGACTTTGAGAAAACCAAGGAATTTTTTTTTACACCAATAGCCCACCTATGGACCAAGTTATGGATTTTTTAAGTCGGTTACAAAATTCTGACCAAATGAACAGTAACTTAGCCAACTTTGCAATGTCATATCTTTGGTTACAGGGCTCCAAAATCAGAAATTATAAATCCCAGTTCAACCTCTAGATGTTCTCTATGTGTGGTCAAAATTTCATATCAAGATTCTTTCTACACAGGACGATATAGAACTTTAAGTCCAGAGTCAAAATTCTGCTCACGTTTTGACCATTTTGCCCATACAAAATTTCATAGGTGTGCAAACACTTCATTCACAAGGGGAAAACCATCCAAAGCTATCCCATATATGTCCATTACACATAGTAATTACATTCCCTTGATTTTAACAACTTTATGTGGCCAAAACAGAATTTACAAGTAAGCAGCCCATCATTCACACTTAGGCAGCTTTGCACCACATCACTTACATAGCCAAAACATTACACAAATGTTCACATACTTGTCTCATTTTGCATACAATACATGTAAATGCATACATGCACTACAATATGGTCTTAACTCAGCTAAATACGCATCCTAGGTTACAGGAGTGCCTGAGACACAATGGACTCCAGAAACAGGATGCTGGACAGTTGCTGCACAACACAATAAGTACCATCACCAAAAATACCAAATGTGCTCCTAAAATCACCAAATTTCCAGATCATAACTAGACACATAGAATTTCATGTACCTGAAATTTCAGATCAAAAATCAAACCACAAGGGTCAGTTTCAATGTGATTTATCTGCTGGACCTGAAATGACAGAATTGAGGGGAGTAAGTTTCATTGAGAAACTTAGTAAGGGTAACACTTGAATTCAATAAGCCATGTGACCATTATTAAAACATACATCCAAAGACATTTAAACAAAAAAAATACAATGCATATATACAAGATATAGCAACCAAATGCAGCAGCCATTCACAACCAACAAGCACATGAAATGCAGCAGCAACATATACCATAGGTTAGTCCATAAAACACATAATAAACATAACCAAATCATTATGGCAGCCCTCTTGAAGCTAATTCTTGGTCTTAGGAGAATTTTAACACTAGTTAGTACTAACTTTTGGGCTCTAGAAACCCACAAATTCGCTGCCATCTCTGTGCACTTCACACTAGGTCACAAAACCTTCAATAAGTGCACTCCCCTCACTAAGCTTGGTTCATCAAGCTCATGGCTCTCTTCCAAGCTTCCTTGGCTCCATGGTTTCTTGAAAATACAGAAAACAACCCAGGAGAGCAAGAGAACCCTTACCAAAGTGGATAGCTTGAAAATCAAGCTTGATCCTTGAAGCATCCAAGCAATAGCTCTAGTTTGCTTCCAATTGCTTCCTTTTGCCTTCAATTTCAATCAATTGCAAGTTTGAAGGTGTGGTGGGTATGGAGGAAGTGTGGCTGTGTTCTTGGGCTGGAGGAGGACAAAAATGAGAGAGAGATAAGTGATTTGGCCACTAAAATGGCTTTAAATGAGCTTAAGGGCACAAAACACACTTAGCAAGCTTAACCAAGCTTTATGTCATTTTCCTTGCTACAAGACCATGGTTTCTTCACCATAATCTCTTGGCCCACATTTGAACTCCTTATCCTATGTCATAGGCCCTCCTTATGTGGTATAACCCCACAAAACTTCCATTTGACTTAAGTCATAAGCATGGACAACCAAAGGCACACAATAGGACACTTAAGTCCTTAAAGCGTTTTTGTGTTTTCCTTTTTCCATACTTGTCTTCTATAAGTAATTTGGTCCTCCAATAGCACTTTCATACCATTCATATCCTTCCCATAACTCTCCAAATCTCTTTTGTGAAAGTTTTGCAATTGAGTACCCAAATTTCCAAAATCTTACAAAAAAGTCCATAGGTTGCTTGACAAACAAGCAATCCTTAAGTCTTTTCTTGAGGACCAAGTTACCAACTTGGAAAATTTTTAAGGATGTGTTGATCATACCTTTTACCCCTCACACTTCAATCACTATGGCGAGAATTACACAACTTAATGGTTTTTAGCCATTATAATACACTTGTAATTCTCCCATTTTTGTGGGGTGGTAACATGTTTACCCATTCACCTTGTTATTTCTTGCTTCTATCTTCAATTTTAGAAGCATTTCTTTGAGCTTGTACTTGGCCTTGCACCAAGACTTGCACTCTAGCTGCTAATTACACAATGGTAGCTTCCATTGCCTCCATTATTTTCTCCATTCTTTATTATGTGTTATGGATGGGTCTAGGTTTATCTATGACCACCTTAGTCTCATTAGCAATATTTCATTTAGCACCTTAAACCTTAGGGCCCTTAGCCTTAATCCCCTTAGGCAATTGAGCTTCTTTAGTCCTTCTTCTGGTCATCATACCCTTGTACATTATATACCTACTATAGCATAAAACCACCTTTATACTAGCAACACAGATTGCCAAACCCTTTCCTAAAACCAAACATAAGGAACATGAGTCATAGGAAATTAGCAAGGGGGTTATCAGGTAATTAGCCACATAACATACCTAGCTTTCTAACATGCAACCAAAAGAAGACATGGAGACACAGGATACATATACACAAAATATTCATCAAGTAGTACAAATATATAATCAAACCTAGGGGTTAGCACACTAAAACAAAGTAAAGAAGCACACAAACTCACACACCCAACCATTCAGCCCTAGGCCTTGACAAAGTATTAACCTAAGCATGTTCTAGTTTCTTCTTCAATTCTAGTTCTTTTATTTAGGTCAAGTTTAAGTAGGTTTATAAAGCTCTAGAGACCAAGATAAGGTTAGCAGCCAAACCCTCAAATTAGTTTCCTAATCATTTGCCATCTATCTTAAGCTAGCTAATAAATGTACTTTTTGGTATTACTCGTGTAGTCCATAAATGTACTTAAGAGATCACACAGCCATTTCCATCACTCAAAAGCCCTAACTTAATCTTTATCAAAGGAATGATAGAAGGTGAGTCCTAAAAAAAGATTAACACAAACCAACCCTTACCTTAATATGAATTCCTGGCTTGCTTGCTGGTGTAGAAAACTATGTTTCCACTGCATCCTGAGCTAAAACTTGACCTTCCCAACTCTAATTCTCTTTAGAGCTCAACTTCAATGGCATTCTAGTTTTTTTTTCACTTCAAAGATGAAGAATAATACTAGACAACATTTAGTAGGAGGATGGCATGCAAAGCCATTCAAGTGGCCATTTGTCCCTTAATTATGGCTTAACCTGGATTTAGTGCTTAATCCAATTTGCATGCAACACTTAAGCGCTTTAATCTCATTTTTGACAATTCACTTGCCATAAACTATAGCAACATGTTTAATCAATGTGCAGTTAGCTCATTGAATTTCTTTTCCTTGCAATCTAGCCTTCACTAAAAAACACATGATTGTTTTACCCTTACAAAATTTCATGCTCGGTAAGCTTTAATCTTTCCCTTTCACTTAAGCCATTAGTGATAGACCTTCACACATGTTAACAACACTTCCTTAACTTGTTTGCTATGCTACTATCCATGTAACACATATGGTCGTAGGCCTACGCAAGGAGGGGTATGACACCCGAAGAAGTACAATCATGCGAACTTGGTGATATGTCTAGCCAATGCTTCTAATGCCCTATTTTACCTTCCAACTTATTTCCATGCAATCCTTCACAAAATCCAACTCAAATCTCACTTGTAAAACTTAAAATGCATGTGAATTGCCTCAGTTTAACTAAATTTAACTTAGCCTCGAGCCTTAAATTCAAATTAAAGCAAGATCAAAGCCACTAAGCATACGCAAAGTACACTTGTGCACTATTTGTTCCCTTTTAGCTCCAAGCCTAATTCCAAGAAAAATGGGCACCACAAGCATTGAATGAAGACCAGCCCTAACCATATTTCAAGCTTAGAACCAACTTGAATCCATAGATTAAACACACCGTAGGGTTTTAACTCAAATTTAGTTAGCTCTAGAGTGCCAAATGCACCAACTTCTAGCTAAGAGCATGAAGTAATAGCTTTACGATTGTTGACAACCAATTTTGTTTCGATGCAAATTTTTATTTAGTGCTTGGTTTAAAAATTTTAGTTTAGGAGCATTTTTGTTTTATATGGGGGAATTTTGGCCATTTGTTAGGACGATTTGGGTCATTTTGGTCATTTTAGAGTCTTATATAGTAAGTTCATCTAGTAACATTTAGGTTGCATTGTTGTTCATGATATACATCTTATGGAATTTAGTATGATCACCTAGGGTTTAAATATGAATTCACTCAGTTTAGATACTAATTTTGAGTCCTAAAGGTTTTGTAGGGTCAATTTAGGCAAAAGGGAAAAGTTTGGGTGAAAATTGAGGGTTTTTAGAAGATTCTAGGCAAAATTAGAAAATTTGGGTAAATTTGTCAGTTTTAGGGAGTTTGAGCCAAAACTGGTTAAACTATGAAGTTTTGGGTGAAATTTATTTTTTGTAAATTTTTTGGCACAATTTGACAAATCCTAGAAATTTTGGGCTGACTTGCAATTTCATATAAAGTTGAGGGCAAGATAAGCTGCTTGAGAGTTTTCATGGAGTTAAACTAGTATTTAGACGAAATTGTATCCTAGTTGATTTAAACCTCTGCAATCTTGAGTTTTGATAAGATTTAACCTCAAATTTGGTTGTTAACCACATTCATAACATTGGCACTATAAATAGAGGTAATTTTTTTAACAAAAACACAAGAAAAAAGCTAAGAAATTCAAAACCCTAAGCTCCAACAAGAAAAAGGTCTAAAATTGTAGTTTTGGTCCCTGATTTCTCGTAGCTCACCTACCCAAACCCTAACCTTTTCCTCAAACCACCACATCCCTGGTCCATTGTCGTTCTCTGCTTGACCTTGGCCTGTTGCCAATCTACCTCTGTCAGCCTTCCTTGCTGACCATCGTTGCCTCGCCACACACTGAACAGCTGCCCATGTGCGTCACCCATCACCATTGGTGTAAAAAAGAAAGGAGAAAAGCCTTGTGACATAAGACCCACTAGCCCTAGTCTTCCATCCACCAACGGCAACCCCTATTAGTCATTGAGTGGTGCCCTTGATGATTTTGGTCATTTGAGCTTTGCATATATGTCTGGATGTATGTACTCCAGTCAGCTAGAGTCCCTAAAAGATACTAGAAAAATGTGAAGGGAGTTCTCGGAATGTTTTTTTTTGGGGTGGGGGGGGGGGACTCTTTGACACCCAAGTAATATAGCTAGGAGTTTGTGAAAAGCTCAATAGAATATCCTCTTGTCTGCTTACCTAGAGATGGCCCATTTTATACCAGCTTTGAGGGGTTGAGCTCCTAAATCTGCCATCCACATGTTTAGCTAGATCTGGGAACAGGGGTCTCTATCTTGCTAACTATCTTTACAACCAATTGTCCTAACATAGGCGTATGCAAGCACTTTACACGCACCTGAGAGTACTTTTCTAATGGTATTTTTCAACATTAGAGCTCATCGGTTTTGAGGCATTCGGCCTGTCCTTCATTCTAATAGCTTCCAAAGTATTATAGGCTGAACTATTTGTGATTCAGGGTTGAGTCATGTGGCCAAACTACTTGTCCCGCAAAAGGAGCTCGGGTGAACCTTAAGGCTTTTTGTTGATGCATTGTTTTGGCTTCTCTAAAGTGGCCTTTAGCCATCACATGCACTCCCCTAATTAGCTTATGGATGCTTAGTTTCATCAACAATATGCTGCCTCTGCATCATTTTCTTTGGTGTTTCCCGCCTTTTACTGACACAATGATTGGCCTTCTCTAAAGTGATGGTTACTCCTGCTAGAATTACATTATGTTGCTTCATCTTAAGGGTGTCAGTTACATCTCTTCAATTTGCTTGCATGATGTCAATTCATGAGTTGACAGCTTTATGTCCCTTCATGAGTCATTACCTTAATTCCAGATTTCAAGGCACACGTGTCATTTAGCAATTGGTGTAAGCAGCATCACATGCCTAGAGTAAGCAGAAGGGCATTTTCATCTTTTCACATCTTCATTCAATGCGACACTTGCTTACACTTTTTTGGGGGCTATATATATCTTCTCATTCTAATGTAAAACTCATCCCTTACTCTTTACTCACACTTGCTTCCTTTCATTCCCAATTTCCTCTAGTTTTCTAGTGAACTTTTCTCGCCTTTCTTCCAATCTCAGGTGGGCTTTGTTTCTAATCCCCACTTTTTCCTTTTACCCCATTTTTCCTTCAGCCAAAGTAGACCAATGATCGAGGCGACCATCACTTCCAAGGGCAATTAGGAATATTTGGATGCTCATCCTAGCTGCATAATGTCATAGAAGGTTGTGAAGTGGAAGATGAAGTACTCTCCTCCTGTTGAGGCCACTATTTACGTGCCGAACAAGGGGTAGATAAGCAATCTGCCTTGTGAAGGCATGACCACCATGTTCAAGATCGAGCTGAAGGTTGAGCTCTAATATCCTCACCATCATATTGTGAAGGATTTTTGTGAATATCACGGGATCATAGTCAACCAGCTTCCTACAAACTTTTGTGCTCATTTTCATGCATACCTATGCATGAGTAGTGTGTTTGGGCTAAAGCCACATTTCTTGATATGTTTGCAATACTATAAGCTACTTACTGCACCAAAGGGGTCCTTTTAATTCAAGGTCCCATTAGGCTCTGGGAGCAAGAAGTACTATTTGATGTTCAGCACCTGGGATGGCTGGCACAACGTGTAGAAGAAGTACTTCTTCATGTCCATGTTGGAGTCTTGGGGGGATATCGGGCAAGTTGCCTTTTGGGAGCTTAGAAGTGGATGTTAATGACCCCTCCATGCTTTCTAGACAAGAAATTGAAGAAGTGTTTCTATTATTTCACTACTTGAATCAAGCAATGGCTGACTAGGGAGACTTGGACCAAGGAGCTCATCCTTTCCTATTTCCCATCAAGTAGGATTTAATATTGACAGATATTCGGTGTGCAGTTTACGCCTACCTCCTCTCTTGGTCAAATCAAAGCCTATTGATCCTTCTTTGCCCCTACTTCAATTGATCCCCTTAAGGCAGATCACCTTCTTAAGGCTTCAGCCTTAGTCTAGCTACTTTGGGGAGATCTCTCCTATTCGGCCTTTGTTTCTCAGAAGTCTTTTTCTTATTGTGGCTTTTCTTCCTTTATTACTCACACTGATGCCTTCTTTTCGACAAAGATGGGTGAAAACTTTAGTGCCTAGTTTTACTAGAAGGCTTTTCTTGCAAAGGCATAAAAGGAAGATGGGAATAAGGCTACTAAAAGGAAGCCCAGAAAAAAGGCCCATGGCTGCCCTCCGCCAAAGAAGGCCTGTGCAGTATCTTTGTCTACCAACACCCTTGCTACAAAGGTGGCCCCTAAGTGAAGGGCTCCTCTGGACACCAAGATCCCACTTATGGAGGATTTCAAGGTTGCAGAACTAAAGGTGGTTGAAAAGGAGATTTCTACTCCCCTACCAAGTCCACACACTTCTGCGGCTCTGTTGGGAGCCATGACTAAAGAGGTCTTGGCTGCCCAAAAGGCTGAGGAAAAAAAAGAGACAAAAAGAAAGCCAAGGCACATGCAGTGGTTGTCAAAGACGTTGTCAAAATTTCAGACAATGAAGGCACTTCCAGGCACACTAGAGTTCCCTCAAAAGATTTGGTCACCTCAACTCCCTTATTTCTTAGTTACTTTTCAGCTTATAACTTGGTCAAAGATTGGTTGGGGACTGACATAGTAAATGAACTTTAGCATGACTAGCTAGGCGAGACTTCAGCCTCGTGGTGGATGGCAGAACACAAGGCCGATTGTGCAGTAAGAAATGCCCGCCTACTGAAGGGGGTTGTTCCAAGGTCACCTGTCTGAGACATTATTGAGGATATGTCCCTATTTGATCACAATGTATCTAGGAGGATGGTCCCCCAGCTTTACCAAGGGATGACCACCAACACCACTTCCCAAGAGCTCACAGAATAGCTCCTGACTAAAGAGCACAACGCTGCAGCGTTGATTGATTACTCTTCCAAGGTCAGTCTTTTTGGGCTTTGGTTCACTTTAGTTGAAGTTTATTTCACCTCTTTCCTTTTTTAAAAGCTAAGGAATCTTTGCTAACTAGTGCTTCATCATCTCTGGGTACTTTTGGGTTTTCATTATGAAACAAATAGAGATCCGAAACAAAGCAAAGGAGAGTTTCGCAAAGGCCAAAGGGCCCATCGTTGATATGGCCTTCAAGTTCAGTGACCTGAAGCATAAGGCTATCATTGAGCCCACTAAATTGAAGAAAGAGGTCCACGAGGAGGTGAGGGCCATCGTCTAGGAAGTCGGTTGTTACCACCTCACAAAATAGGAGAATTACAAGTGTGCTGTAATGGCTAGAAACCATTATATTGTGTAATTCTCACCATAGTGATTGAAGTGTGGGGGGTAAAAGGCATGATCAACACCTCCTTAAAAGTGTTCCAAGTTGGTGACTTGGTCCCCAAGAAAAGCCTTAAGGATTGTTTGTTTTTCAAGCAACCTATGGACTTTTTTGTACGGTTATGGAAATTTGGGTACTCAATTGTAAAACTCTCAAGAAAGAGACTTAGAGAGTTATGGGAAGAATATGAATGGTACAAAAGTGCTATTGGAGGATCAAATTGCTCATGGAAGACAAGTTTGGACAAAGGAAACATTAAAGGCAATAAGGACCTAAATGTCCTAGTGTAAACTTTAAGGTGTTCAAGCTTTTGACTTAAGTCTAAGGGTGGAATTGTGAGGTTATCCCACTATGGGGAGGCAGCCATGACTTGATAATTAGTCAAAAATGTTGGGCGCATGTGTACCAATGAGTTTAAGACAAAGAAACCATAATTAGTAAGAAGGAAAATGACATAAAGCAAGGTTAAGCTTGTTTAAGTGTGTTTTGGTGCACTTATGCTCATTTAAGGCCAATTAAGTGGCCAAATCATTTATCCCTCTCTCATTTTTGTCCTCCCCAGCCCAAGAACACATTCATACTTCCTCCATAGCCACCACACCTTCAAACTTGCAATTGATTGAAATTGAAGGCAAAAGGAAGCAACTGGAAGCAAACTAGAGCTATTTCTTGCATACTTCAAGGATCAAGCTCCTACCCACTTTGGTAAGGGTTATCTTGCTCTCATGGGTTGTTTTCTGTATTTTCAAACATCCATGGAGCTATGGCTAAGCTTGGAGGAGAGCCATGAGCTTGATGAACCAAGCTTATTGAGGGGAGTGCACTTATTGAAGGTTTTGTGACCTATTGTCAAGTGCACAAAGATGGCAGTGAAATGAGGGTTTCTAGAGCCCAAAGTTAGTACTAACTACTGTTAAAATCCTCCTAAGACCAAGGATTATCTTGAGTAGGGCTGCCATAGTGATTTGGTTATGTTTATTATGTGTTTTATGGACTAACCTATGGTATATTGTTATTGCTGCATTTCATGTGTTTGTTGGTTGTGTTTGGCTGCTGCATTTAGTTGCTATATCTTGTATATATGCAATGTATTTTTTTTGCTTTAGTGTCTTTGGATGCAGGTTTTCATGAGGGTCACATTGCCTACTGAATCCAAGTGTTACCCTTATTACGTTTCTCAATGAAACTTACTCCCCTCAATTCTGTCATTTCATGTCCAGCTGAAAGATCACCTTCAAAATAACCTTTGTGACTTGATTTTTGATCTGAAATTTCAGGTACATGAACTTCCATATGTCTAGTTGTGATCTGGAAATTTTGGTGATTTTAGGAGCATATTTGATATTTTTAATGGTGGTACTTATTCTGTTGTGCAGCAGCTGTCCAGCATCCTGTTTTTGGAGTTCGTTGTGTCTCAGGACCTCCTGTAACCTAGGGTGCGTATTTAGCTGATTTAATACCATATTGTAGTGCATGTGTTCATGTACATGTAGTGTATGTAAGACGAGACAAGTATGTGAACATTTGAGTAATGTTTTGGCTATGTAAGTGATGTGGTGCAATGCTGCCTAAGTGTGAATGATAGGCTGCTTACTTGTAAATTCTTGTTTGGCCACATAAAGTTGCTAGATGCAAGAGAATGTAATTAATATGTGTATTGGACATGTATAGGATAGCCTTGGGGGGCTTTCCCCTTGTGAATGAAGTGTTTGCATGGTTTGAAAAAATTGTATGGGCAAAATGGTCCAAAAGTTGCTAGAATTTTGACCATGTACCTAAAGTTTAATATCTCCCTGTGTAGAATGAATCTTGGTATGAAAATTTTCCCACACCGAGAGGACATCTAGATGGTTAACTGGGATTTAGAATTTCTGGATTTAGAGCCCTGTACCCAAAGATATGATGTTACAAAGTTGGCTGAGTTACTGTTCATTTGGTCAGAATTTTGTAACCAAGTTAAAAAATCCATAACTTCGTCCATAGGTGGGCTATTGATGTAAAAAAAAAATCCTTGGTTTTCTCTAAGTCTCTGCTTGATAATGGAGCAAATAAAACAGGGGGCTATAAGGCTATAATGATACAGTTTATTAGTGGAAGTTACATGTGCAGTAGCTGGCCACTAGAACTTAACAAGATTGCCTAATGTGTGGAAGCCAAAACTAAGACTTGTGCTAGTGTTTTCCTTCTTTGCTTCCATGGTGTGCATGAAATGTGAATATGTGTTTGATGGTTGGACCAATATGCATGTATTTACATAGCGCCCAAGAGGGCCACTTGGGTATGCACACTAAGGGTAGTGTTCTGATGGCCTACAGAACATTAGTAATCCTGGGTGTCTAAATGCACAGTTTTGGCACCATAACTGGACTTCCCCGGAGTGGGTAACAGAAGTTGGTATCAGAGCATGGTTTATACATGTACATAGCATATAGTTGCATTGCATGCATCTACATATATGAGCTCAGTTTGGCCAGCTGCTAGTGTCAAGTACCATTGAAATACCTATGATCTTTATATGTGCTCTATGATGAATCATCAATGCTGGAAATAAACATGGTTGCCACAAGGAGAGGGGAACCACCTCGAAGGCCTCCTACTGATTGTGGGCAACAAGGAAATAGACATAATTGAGGGAATCAAGGGCAACAGGGGGTACCAAACCCTGAAGTGCCTCAGGTTTGGTTAGAGTTCAGAGAAACTTAGCTCTAATCATTGAGAACTTAGTAAGGCTGATTGAAGTACAATAGCAAGGAGTCTAAGTAGCTCCAGCAGAACCAGTTCAAGATGCACAGCAACAACCAGAAGAGGATACTAGGAACACATCTGAATATGTTCCTTCTGGAAGCTTGAAATACATAAATGATGAAACTGTTGAGGAGGAAGATGAAGATAGGAGAAATCCAAGGGGAAGAAGACTATGGTCTGAGATTGGTCAGGTATCTAGGACCAATCCCTCAATCTATGACCATTCCTCTACTAGGAATGAGATTGAGGATGGCCATGAGAGAAGATCCAGGAGAAGGCAGAGAGATCATAGAGAGCATCACCATACAGAGGGCTCTAACATATCCAGGAAACATAGATCAGAGGATCTAGAAGGCCTAAATAAGGT